>OX401409.1:25811424-25990449 GCA_947846245.1 Cerastoderma edule
ATTTGGGGGGTTTCAATTTTCCACAATGATGCATGGCTTCACAAAGGCTGTTTCCAAGGGTAGCTGAATCCTAGCTGAAACACAACACACGAAATTTTCAAGTCATACATCTATTGAATGATAGTTAACAGTTTGCTGGTTGAATGTATTTATAATCATATCATTTACATTTGTACATATATGCAATTTAAAAGCAAGAGCATTCATTAATCACAAAGTTTGGAAAAAAACAATTTGCAGTGAAATTGTGTAGGTTTTTCACAAATATTCCTCTTTTGATAAATTGTTTTGTTTAAACAAAATAAATCCTGAGAGGCACGCCTGTAAAAGAGCTAATATTATATCTACATGTACAAGTAATGGGATAAGGTCTCGCACCTCTTACAAAGTACTTTTTTAGTTTCAACTTCTGTTGCATAGTTTTGCTAGTAAAAGATGGTGGAACACTGTTTCCTGTATAGATGATAGTCCTGTTTGTTCGTGATGTATGAATACAAATGCCAAAACTTTGGCTAGATTTGATAGCTTGTGCACTGATTTTCGGTTGGCTCTAGTACACTTTGCTCCATAGAAAAAAAATGAGCAGAGTGAGGTGTCCATTTTATTACAGTTTTTGAAAGTTTAATGGTCTAACTTGATATTTATGTATACAGCTTAGCGTAGAAAACACTATTCTTCATTTAGCAGATTCTTGAAAATGCCTGATTTAACGTTGGAGTCTATGGGAATTCAAGATCTCAAAAGTAACAGGTGTATTACCTTAAATGAGTACAAACGTACTTTGATGATAGAACTAAGAGTTACGTCCCTTCCTACAAAGAAAGCTCCTGGACGATTGAGACTTTATTTTTTTGTCGCTGTTGGTTTTCACATTTTGATAACCTCCAGTTAGTCCGGTCAATGTCAAGTAAGGATATCTTCAAGCAATACAAGGTTTCGCTAAAGCATACGGATCAATGGACAATTACTGGATACAGATTTGAAATCGAGGAACATAATTCTTTGTCCAGTCACGATTGTATGCCCACAGGCTGAACTTTAAAAGTCTAGCATATTTGATCTAAAAAGTATTTGCAAATTCATTATTCTAAGAAATATTCAACTTTATAACGTTTCATCAATTATAGAAGATGAACACAGACTCTCAGTCTCATGAAAGCATGAGTGACCTTTCACCGAACACGATGGAAGAATTTTCTGTCACAGAAAATGATGGAGATGATAATGGTAAATCTGAATTGCCAACTTCATACTTTAACTCAGGTGAAAACCATCAGATTCCTGACTGTGACAACTCGTCAGACAATGGTGATGTTATGTTTGACATGGTGGAGATTCCTATGGACACCATACCGTGTCCACATTGTGAGGAAAAGTTCTGCAGCTTAGCTATGCTAGATATTCATTTGATCTCCCACAAACCTCAATTTAAGTGTCCGCATAGTGGCTGTACGAGTGTTTTCGTGAAACAGTACAGACTGACACAACACTTATTGATTCATGACGAAACAAGGAGGCATACATGTGACCTTTGTGAAAAATCTTTCAAACGAAAAGGGGACTTGGTTCAACACAGAAAGAGACACACAGGTAAACACACATATCAAATAATTTATTAATTTCAGAACAGTGCCAACCATTAGTTGTGTAAGTTGATGGGATCATGACCAATGCAGCGTCAAATCAAAGGCCAATTTTGTTGGGTTCTCTATAGCAGTCAAAATAAATTACCATGAAGATTGCCCTTTTATTTTCTGATTGGGAAACCTAACAGGAGAAATTGCCCAATTTGCAAAAAAACTCAATGTTTTCTGATTGCATCAAATAGTTTTACTAGTTTCTATAAAGGTAAAGCAGGGCTTTCTATTCATAACTCTCAGATCTACCTCTAGAAAAAATTGAAGCTTGATAACTTGAAATTATGGGAAAGTAATTAATATGAAATAGATGATACAACATTAAGGGTGGAATAACTTTACATCCAATGTAGAAAGTGTGAGTATTTTTCATTGAATTCTTATCAATTTGAGTAAGATTCAATATTTCCTCCTTGTAAAAAAAAACCCAATTGATTTTTAAAAAGTTAAAATCTCAATCTCTGAGAGTCTCTTTAATGAGCAGACAATTTTTGTTTCTTTTTTCCCTTGAAAGTTATAATCTTAATGTAATTAAAATAATTATTTTTTATTTTGTTTTCAAAGATGAGAGGCCGTGGGGCTGTGATTTCTGTGGAGTGAAGTTCAAAAGAAGCAGTCACTTATACCAGCACCAGCGCACACACAATGGTGAACGACAGTCATACTATAAAGAGTTCAAGCCGTTCAAGTGCTCTCATTGTAGTCGAAACTTCCATAGAAAATCTGACATGGACGAACATGAACTTACGCATACTGATGTAAGGCCTCATGTCTGCCCTGACTGTGGTAAAGGATTTCGACGACAGTATCACCTTAAGCAGCATATGCCTGTCCATAGCGGAGAGAGGAATTACACCTGCTTGGATTGCCAGAAAACTTTCATCCGACAAAATGAATTACATGTGCACCTCCAGAAGCACAAGGACAGTCCTATAATGTTTATTTGTGATTTATGTGAGGCTGTTTATCAGACTAATACTGAGTTTCAGCGACACAGACTTCGGCATGGAAATTACATGGTAATGTGCAAGGAATGTGGAGAGGTGTTTTCTAGTAAGAAAACAATGGAGAATCACCAAGCTGAGAAACATGCTGATCAGGCCTAATGCTGGTTGATGTCAGATCACTTCAATGCTGAATCCCCATATATGAATATGTGATACATGCGTTTAAAGTTGCTTGTTCACTTGTGGGAAAATTTCAAAATCAAAATAAGATGTCATTAAAACAATACAGTTTTTGAGTTGTGACATGATGTACAAGTAAATGTAGCTATTGAAAGCATCATTAATTCAAGAATGGTCAGTATGTCTTATTATGTATTATAGTAAATTGTGGTAGATCTCAAATCAATTGCAACGCTTTGGGATCAAAATACACATTGATACACAGTATACAGGCTCTAAGAATTTAGATGCAAACAATTTTGTTTTCAATGGTTATTCTCTAGTGTATTAAATACAACAGTACACCAGTCCTGTCATACAGTTTTAACTTCCAAATATCCTCACATCTGTGAACAAGCAGCCTTAATTGGTTCAGCATTATTTAGCTAATTGTTAAAAAGACCTCTTTTTAAAAATCAGTCTTGTATTTAAAAATGTAAGCATGCAGACAAGAAATGAGTTAACTTCGTACTTTGCTCAAATATGACACTGGTTTCATTGGAAAGTAGTAGTGGATATTGACAACACTCTTTGTGTTTTTAACGTGGGTAAGACAATAGAGAATATGAGTTTTGCTGCAGTTGACAGCTATTTTGATAATTGCAGATTACCTTGCCAGTCATACTGGTAATTCAGGATTGTAATGTGTGAGTACGGGTTCAGCAATGAGTAATTATTTTGACTTTTGAACATTGGCTCACACTCTTTTAACCAACAAACTTTCGACCTTTTTCTAGCAACATATTCAATGGTTTGACAACAGCAGCAAGACCGGGCATACATTTGCGATTAGTCAAAATAATTTGACATGAAGATTGCTTTCAATTTTCTGAAGGGGCAGTCTAACATCGAAATTTCGAAGGATTCTAATAATGTAGGACTTTTACATTCTGATTTTTCAGATTTAAAGCACAAAATGGCCATCAAAAGTCAATTGATATGACAAGATATGTAAAATAAAATTATATACCACCAAATAATTGCATCAATTGCCGTTAAACAATTTAAAACCTTAAAAGATTTTTCAAATTTTTTGTCCCCAAGCGCAGAATTTTTTTATCGGGAGCAAAAAATCGTCACCTTGTGTTAATTAAACTGTTCTTACAAAGTAAATATGGGGAGTACAGACATGTTAAGTGTATAGATCGATTGAAAAAGGATTAATTTTACAACTGTGAGTAAAATAATTGGATAATTTTCAATAACAATGGAAATATGGCACTTCAAACGTTGCAACAAAAGTTTTTGTGGCATTTGTCCTCCATTCAATGAATGGTTTGAAAGTTTGGTGTGATGGGAGGTATTGCGCGATACAAAAATGTCTCAATATTTTCTGATCACATCAAATTAGTTTGACTAATCTTCGATAGTCCGTGAGAATGCCAAGATATGCTCTTAAAGAACTAACATTTTGTTGTTTTTTTGGGTTTTTTTTCAAGATGCTTTCATTCTTGTTTGTTGCTTTCCATAATCCATTTTGATCAATTTCTTGCCAACAAAAAGATATCCCACCCTTAATAAAAGCACAATTGCTCGCATTCACTATTGGTACTTGTCCATTTTAAGTGCCTGGTTTATGGTCACTTTGAAATCTTCACATATCCTGATTCCTTCCTTTTTCTGAACTGGGATGACCAGAGTGGCACAATCGCTTGTATTGACCTTTGAGATGATATCTTGTTTTTCCCAAGACGTGTTACTCGCACTATGTCTTAGATTTCAGCACAAAGGTTACAGTCCTGTCATTCATGAACTTAGCCTTTATGTTCACCATGTTTTCATGCTTTCCACAAAAGCATCTTCAGAATAGAATTCAGATTTGTTCTTTCTTCAACTGTATTAACTTTTAATGAATTATTCCCGTCCAGCTTTATGTGATGAAACCAATCTTTTCCTAATAGTGGTGGTCCATTATTGTAAACAACAAAAAGTTTTACTTTTTTGTCTGTCCACAGTAACTAACATCTACTATTTTGTGTCCAATTTCCTCCTCTGGATAAGTTTTTAGTACAAAGTTAAATTTATATCATTGTCCTTTCCCAAAATGTCTGTAACATGCATGCACGGACATGAGACTAACAGATGCTCATGTATCAAGCTCCATTTTTATGCGGTGTCCTTTTATTTGTGCCTTACAATTATTTTTGGATTCACACATATGACCTTTATAGTTGAAACCTTTTCCTTAGTTTTGCTATTTTTGGTGATGTGTACTTGCTGCAGTTTTTGACATATCTTCTTAATATGACCTTTGGAATTGCAATAGTTTCATATTGTATCTTTCAACCTGCAGTCTTTGAATTGGTCATTCTTACGACCACAGTGTGTGCAAAAGTCTGCTTTTTTGTAACTTGGTTGCTGTTCAATTTTTGCTTGTGCTGCTTATTTACAACTGCATGAACTTCAGTCTCAACTGAAGTCAATTGCAATTCCACTTAATGTTTGGTTGCAGTTTCCAATCCTCGTCGCCAATTCTGTTGTGCATTTAACATGGGTAAGACATTAGAGTGTCTGAGATGTGTCACCGTTGATAGCTATTCATAATCACAGAGTACAGGAATACATTTATAAACATAGAGAGATGCAGTAAGGACAGAGCCTAATGAATATACACACATTACAACACTTATCAAAAAAATAGTCTTTTAGATCTTAAAGACCATACATGTCTTTTCTCTAATGACTCGAGTCAAATTAAGCTTCATTAGAATATATATAAATACTGTAAATTGTTATCTTTTTATTAACCTTTTTGATTTTTGTGTTATTTTATAATGTATTATCATTTTACACAGAAAAATAATTATGGGCATGTTTACATAACACAGCAATTAGTTCATTCTCATATTGTGTTACACTGATACTAGTTTGACAAAGGCAGAATCTAGTATATCGGTAAGTTAGCAAATTCTCCAAACATCGAACATTGTTACAAAATTAAGAGCACTTTCTCCTTTTTCTTTATATTTTTAAATGTCCTCTGCTGCAAAGTTGTCTGAAGCTGTCTTCTAAGTAATGTTTTTTTTTTCTGGTTGATCATAGATACTATGCTTATAATGAAATAGATATTATCAATATCTATGTACATATGTCTTAATCCTTTCCCAAACAATCACGACATTTGACGACTTTGTTTCAGACATCTTAAGAAAACATTTTGGGTAAAGGAGAAGTTGCTAATAACGAGCAATTTTTCCTTTTCCCAAAAGGTTTTCTGCTCTTTCTGAAGAATATTGTTGAATTTCAACACCTTTTGAAATGTCATCTGCAAACTCTTTTAATTTGGGACAGTCGAAAATTTGTTGTTTGGGAAAAGGTTAACCTTTTTAGACCCTACCAGTAGACAGTCATGTTGATATAGTTTGATACTTTGCCAAAGCTAGCTATGTTGTTGATTCTGAAAATGATAAACATTTAAACTTGATTTGAATTCGTATTGACAAAGGAATTAGGATGTGTCTTTTGTGTGTTTATGTATATACATTTGTATTTTTGTTGTGGAAACTGAATACCATATGTAACAATTGTTTCAAAAATAAAATGTAAACAACTGGTTCTTCTGTACACTTGGTATAATGATTGTATCACATATAGTAACTTTAAAGTCTTGTATTGAAGAAATCCTTTTTGTTGTTTATTCATCCCTAAAAAATGTATATGTTTTGCTATGACTATTATTTTTATGTTTGAAAATAATAATTGGGAGCCATTGGCCTTTATTTACAAATACATGTAGACTGTTGCATGTATGTGACTTGAAGCAGATAATGTTAAACACAGCTACTATACCCAGTAAGTATTATTGATGATCAAACATTGAGAGCTTTGATAAAGAGGTTATTCTGTTGCACCCCTGTGATGAGCACCGAATAATGCACAAATGTCCATTGATGTACATGTCCCAAATGAGTCAGCGAAAAGAACAATATATTTATCAGAAAACTGAAGAGAATAATTGTACTGTATTATTATTTCACTCTTCACATATGTATGATGATGAAATCATTTTATTTCTCCATTATTTCTATTAATCAGACACTTTTGATCTCTGCTTATTGTCTGTCTCTCTGACTCTGACTTAAAACAAATTATGTGACCCAATTAATTGTGAATTCTGTTTTATATTTTGGTCGCAATTGATTAATTTTGTTGCTATATACAGACATGTTAGTAAATATGTATCAGTTTTTAAGGGTATTTTGTCAACCATAAGCAATTACATTGTATTTGCTTTCGGAAATAGTCGTAACAGTTTAAAAAGAAGCAATAAAGTTTCAGTGTGTAGCAATGTGATGTGACTCAAGCACCTGAAATATTACCAATATTCTTAATCTGTAATCATTGGTTTTCACTCAAAAGGAAACAGGAAGACCAAGTGAATGTCTGTGAATAATTTAAATACATAAGGAGAAATTTCGCGTATTATGAACAATTCTTCTTTGGTCAAGTACATGTATATCACATGATTACAGGAATTCCTGACAAGTTCAAATTGAAAGCAACAGCAGATTACAAAAAAGTTCAGAAAGGAATGCAAGTTTTTTATGATGCCAGTTTGAAAACACTGTGACAAAAGCATGAGCAATGAGTAATTGATCCTGCTATCACAGTGATTTTTAAGGTGGTGTTAAGGCAATGAGATGTATATATGCATCCAAACTGAAAAGACAAAAATATATAAACTTTATGAATATTGTGAATTTGTGATTTATATACATGATTGTATTCTGTTTTATCAACATATTAAAAACATTTAGATAACACTGAATAATGCTATTTTCAGCCAAGTTGTTTAAATAGTACCAGTTGATGGTTATTCTCCAAGACAACCGAATACTTGCTTGAAATGGCTTATATCTAAGCTTGTATCTAACATAGCCTTCCTCAAAAGAAATTAGTTGAAATTAACTTATTCGAAAGAGTCATGAAATAGCTTCGAAAAAAAATGATCCTGTGGTGTCACTTTTTTGTTATAATCCTTGACCATTTTATTTCTGAAAAGCCAAACTTATTGTAATGGTGGGTTTAGGGTTTTCAGGCACTTGAACACTCATTGTGTTCGACAGGTGCGCTTTGCAGTAACCTGTGTACTATTGCTTAAAGAATTGTTTGTAAATCATCAATCTATAAAAAGAGACCTTACTGTTGTGACCGTCACAAGCTAGCACTCAAATTGCCAGGTGCACATTTGCACAGATATTGTTCTACGAAAAACTCATGTACATTTCAAATATTAAATTATCCTGTTTTGTAGTTATTAATTACACGTGACAATCAACTTCTGGGTTCATACTTTAAAACATTTCTTTGCATATGTTTCTACAGTGATGACGTGTGTATGTACATAAAAAGCCAAATCGCATTGTGATGTGTCGTAGTACAAGGTTCTGTAAGTCGTATATTGTTACATATGACTTAGACTCATTAACTTCTGTATTCTGCAAAATCCTTGAGCATGTCATCCATAGCCAGATTATGAGACACATTGACAGTCACAATATCCTGTCTGACCAACAACATGGTGTAACGTCCGTTGACCGTTCATGCAAATTAGGGACCTAACGCATTGTTTGAGAGAACATGCTGCTATACATATAGACAACACTACTGTTCAGTCTACGACAGTGGTGTTCACTGATCGGATGTGTTTGTCTATTTGAGAGATTCATTTGCGCGGTTCGTTACAATGGTTTCCCAAAGCGACTCTCCTCTGAAAACCAACTCCTTCTAACCCCACAGGACCTATCAGTAGCCCTTGGTGAGGGAGAACAGATTGACGCCTTTCTGCTGGACTTCAGTAAAGCTTTTGATGTCCCACACCCACGGCTTTTTGTTTAAGTAGACCACTATAACATCAGAGGTAACACTACAACATTTCCAACAGTATATAACGGTTTGTCGTAGGTCACACTTCATCATCAGCCCCAGTCATGTGTGGAGTACCCCCAAGGGTCTGTTCTTGGTCCCCTCTTGTTCCTATTATGTATAAATGATTTGCAAAATGTAGTTGCATCATCAAGCCGCCTCTTAGCAGATGGCAGTCTGGTTTATAGCAAGATACGCTCATCTGCCGACTTCTCGGCACTTCAAGAGGACTTAGACCGATTGCATAAGTGGGAAAAGAAATGGATGATGTCCTTCAAACCAAGTAAATGCGAGGTCATCAGAGTAACACGTAGCAGGAGCCCAGTTACACATACCTACTACGTTCACAGTAAAGACATCAAACTGGTGGTGAAAAGCGGTAAATACCTTGGTGTAACAATTGCTCAAAACCTATCCTGGAAACCACACTGCGCAAAAAGGCAAACAACTCCCTGACATTCTTAAGAAGAGACCTTACAAGCTCACAATGTAATAAAGGCACAATCATACCAGTCACTTGTCAGGCCAATCCTTGAGTATGCCTGTATGGGACCCACATAATACCAGCTTGAAGCTGTCCAACGCAGAGCAGCATGTGTAAAGAACCGAGCAAATATATATATATATATATATATATATATATATATATATATATATATATATATATATATATATATATACCAGCATGTTCTCTCAAACAATGCATTCGGTTCCTAATTTGCATAAAAGTTCAACGAACGTTACATAACTTTCACTTCCGAGAAGAATCGTCCCGAGTTTTGGCCCTTGGGAAATACGTGGTAAAGGCTACTCCGATAGGAGAAGTCTTAATCCCACCGCTGCCACCAATGAAAAGAATCGAGCAAATGAACCTCTCAAAGACACAAACACATGCGATCAGTGAAAAACACTGTCGTTCGCTGAGCGGTTGTGTTGTCTATTTATATACCAACATGTTCTCTCAAACAATGCATTAGGTTCCTAATTTTCATAAACGTTCAACGAACGTTACATTTGCTCTTGTTTCATTTCCACTTTGGAAAAAAACGTTTTTGTTTTTTAATGGTGAGACACCAGTAGCTTCTTGTCCCAAGGTTGCTTTTAACATAGGCCCAGAACTTCTTAGTTTTCTTTGTAATTTTTGCTTACCGTGTTTTCTAAATAGTCTCTTAGTTATAAACTGTGTCTATTTCTGTAGTCTCTTGTACCTGTCTCGGTCTTGCTTTTGTGTTGTCCGTTTTGCCTTTTTGTAAGCTCTTTGTCTGCTTCTAATCAGGCTTTTGGTATGTGTGGTCACCCATGGGTTGGTTTTCCGTAAAATGGTCATTTTGGATGGTACTCCTTAATCAATGGTGTTATGGATAATGGTTTTGAAATTCGTCCAGGAGTTTTCTATTGACGTATCTTGAATGTTAATGGACTGTGACAAGCCAGTTAGATCTTCTTTGATGTCTGGAATATCAGCCTTTTTCCAGAGTTGAATTTTTCTTCTGGCTGGTTTTAGGAACTGAATGCATTGTTGTATAGCACATGTTGTAATACAACAGTGTTTTTTCACTGATCGGACGTGTTTGTGTCTTTGGGAGGTTCAAACTGGACCAACTCTCCTTGAACCTAGGCGAGGGACTCAAGGATTGGCGAGAGCCAACACGGCTTTAGAAAGAGACGCTCCACAGATACAAAGCTG
Organism: Cerastoderma edule; assembly: GCA_947846245.1. Lineage (NCBI taxonomy): Eukaryota > Metazoa > Mollusca > Bivalvia > Cardiida > Cardiidae > Cerastoderma > Cerastoderma edule. The sequence goes on from OX401409.1 coordinate 25,821,780, forward strand.
ATCACCACTATTCACGAAATAGCCTCAAAGACGGCCAAAGGGAAAAGAGTTTCCCCATACAATGTTGGTGACCAAGTTAAACCACCACGGTGTACGGGAATCAACCAAGGATTGGATACATGCTTTCTTAACAAATAGAGAAAAGCAAGTAATATTTGATGCTGCCAAGTCAGAAAGAGTCTTATCTGGCGTTCCTCAAGGGGCTACCCTAGGTCCTCTGCTGCTTTTGGCCTTCTTCAATGACCTCCCAGACGTGATCAAGTCATCCTCGTCCAAACTGTTTGCAGATGACAGCGCAGTCTTCAAGGTTATTGAAAATGACCAGGACAGACAACTCCTGCAGGAAGATCTCAATGCACTAAGAGAATGGGAATCAACATGGCAGATGAGCTTCAATCCACCAAAGTGCATTGTAATAAGAATATCTCCGAAACGCTGAAAGGTAAATGCGACCAATTGCAACCTGCATGGACACACTCTTGAAGTGGTTGTCGCCAGCAAGTACCTCGGCGTTACCATTTCTGAGGACTTCAGTTGGGAGAAACATGTACACAACATAACAAGCAAGGCAAGTAGAACCATGGGTTTCCTCTCCAGAAACCTTAGAGAATGCACACTACCTGTCAAGGAAGCGTCTTATAAGGACACGGTTCGTCCCACCCTTGAGCACGCAGCACCAGTCTGGAATCCTCAACAACAGAAACACATAAAGGTCATCGAAAATGTCCAGCGCAGAGCAGCCTGTTTTTTTGTTAAACGACTTCTCAACAAAAACTCCCGGTTGTGTCGCCAATATGATTAAGGACCTATCTTGGGAGTCTCTAGAACTAAGTGGAAAACAAAGCAGGCTATCAATGATGTACGAAATCCACAATAATCTGGCGGCATTCAAGCTGACATATTCATACAAAGTGGGAACGCACGTACTAAAGGCCATCAAAGACTTTTCAGTAGCATATCACAGACCAGACACTAGGCCTATCCAACTCGTTCTTCCCTAAGACAGTGCGAGAGTGGAACCTATTAGACATATATATGTCTCTGCTATTACCCACCAGATTGTGTCTGCAACAACCCTGGATAGCTTTAGAATACTCCTCGCGGGGTAATCTGCCATTTCTATACGGACATGACACTGTATACAGTTTTAAAACATTTTTATTCATGGTCATCTTTGCGCCTCCACCATGTTCAATTTGTGCACTTAAAAACCCAGCTAGAGGACAGTGGTCCAGAGGTAGAGCGTCGGCTTCTAGACGCGCGGGTCGTGGGTTCGAATCCCGTGAAAAGCGGGATCTGCCTTGCGAACTTTATTAATCCACATTCGGCGCGATTACTGGTTATGTATTCAGGAAGCAGAATCGAGAGTGATTTATCTAAGTTGTAAGAACTTATTTCACAATCGATGTAAAATGAATCAGTTTAAACTAAACTCAGAACCCAGCTCAGTATCAGGAGGAAGAAGAATAAACAGGTGTATGACCAATCGGAACTACTCGGGTATTTCCGTGAGCTGTGAATAAACCCGATGTGTTCAGGTGTATGACCCGAAACCACGGGAGATATCTCTCGCGCGAGAAACTGCGCGAGCGGGAATTAATTTCTTTCCATATATGGTTCGAGAAGTTGCGATAAAATCAAAATGGCCACTGACAGTTGGTTTATCATTTTATTTCACCAAAAAAATAGGAAATAGGCCTTAATCAAGAAGTTTAGCTACTATCAAGCTATCTGACTTTTGATAATACAATGCTCAGGTTGTGATTAGAGTATTTATCTATAGTGCGGTTACTGAAATTGTTCTTAACGTCGGTAGCAAACCAAATATCGGCCACAAGACTTCGTATCTATGGAGAACTTCGCAAATCTAGGATACATGATCTACAAAGTCGATGCAAATTCAAAACTCTAAGAAATATTTCAACGTTTCATAAATCACAGGTCATGAACAAAGACTCTCTTGAAAGCATGAGTGATTTTTCACTAAACATGATGAAAGAATTTACCGTCACAGAAAATGATGGAGATGATAATGGTAAATCTGAATTGCCAACTTCATGTTTTAACTCGGGTGAAAACCATCAGATACCTGACTGTGACAACTCGTCGACTTATTCAGATAATGGTGATGTTATGTTTGACATGGTGGAGATTCCTATGGACACCGTACCATGTCCACATTGTGAGGAAAAGTTCTGCAGTTTAGCTATGCTAGATATTCATTTGATCTCCCACAAACCTCAATTTAGGTGTCCGCATAGTGGCTGTACGAGTGTATTCATGAAACGATACATCCTGAAACAACACATGGTGATTCATGAAGATACACAGAGGTATACATGTGACTCATGTGAAAAAACTTTCAAACGAAAAGGGGACTTGGTTCAACACAATAAGAGACACACAGGTAAACACACATCTTGAATATATAGTATACGAATTTTGAGACTGTGATGGTGCAAAGACAGTGCCAGCCATTATTTGCAAGTGTAAGGTGGTGTGTTCATGACCAATGCCAAGTCAAACTAAAGACCAATCTTGTTGGGGTCTTTATAGCAATCAAAATGATTTAACAAGAAGATGGCGAAGTTTTATTTTCTGATTGGGTAACCTAACGGGAGATATTGCCAAATGTAAAGATATTTTAATGTTTTCTGGTTGCTTCAAATTAGTTTGACTAGTCTCTATTTGTAAAGCAGGGTAGAAACATTGGTATTCTATTCATAACTCTCAGATTTACCTCTAGGAAAAATTGAAGCTTCATCATCAAAGGGGCATTGTAATTTCAAGTTCAGTTTTCAATCTTTAAGATATGCAACTACCCTGTGTCTTAGCTTTACTCTGTTGCACTATTAGCAAGTCAAATTTTAACCATAAGAGATTAACAACATCGTAACTAGACTCTAACCACTTGGCCATAAAGGACCCACCAAAAACTAAAATTGATGGCATTGATGATTTTAGGAGTTCCTTCCATACCTTTCTGTACAGTTATAAGCAGGGTTGGGAAGCTGTCAATAATCATATGTGAATGTAAGTGTGTGTTGTTATTTTTGCAGTTGAAGGCAATTTGTTTTAATAAGGTAAAATATCAATCTCTGAGAGAGTTTCTTTAATGAGCAAACAATTTTTGTTTCTACTTTCTCTTGAAATTTATATCGATGTAAATGTGATTAATTGAAGGCTATTTTATTTTGCTTTCAAAGGTGAGAGACCATTTGGCTGCGATATCTGTGGAAAGAATTTCATGAGAAGCAGTTACTTATACCAGCACAAGCGCACCCATAGTGGTGAACGACAGGCTCTCTATAAGGAGTACAAGCCACACAAATGCTCTCACTGTAGTCGAAACTTTCATCGAAAAACTGACATGGAGGAACATGAACTTACGCATACTGATGAAAGGCCTCATGTCTGCCCTGACTGTGGTAAAGGATTTCGACGACAGTATCACCTTAAACAGCATATGCCAGTCCATAGCGGAGAGAGGAATTACACCTGCTTGGATTGTCAGAAAACTTTCATCCGACAGAATGAATTACATGTTCACCTACAGAAGCACAAGGACAGTCCTATAATGTTTATTTGTGAAATATGTGAGGCTGTATATCAGACAGATAGTGAGTTTCAGCGACACAGACTTCGGCATGGAAATGACATGGTGATGTGTAAGGAATGTGGAGAGATGTTTTGTAGTAAGAAAACAATGGAGAAGCACCAAGCTGAGGAACATGCTGGTCAGGCCTGATGCTGGTTGATGTCTAAACAATTCAATACTCATATGTGAATTTGTGATACATATGTTTAAAGTTGCTTGTTCACTTATGGGAAAATTTTAATATCAAAATAAGATGTCATTAAAACAATACAGTTTTTGTGTTGTGACATCATATATATGCAATTAAATGTAGCTTTTGAAAACATGATTAGTTCAACAAGGGTCATTATATCTTAGTATGTATATTCTTTATTGTGGTTGATCTCAAAACAATTGCAACGCTTTTGGATCAAAATATACATTGATACACAGTATACAGGCTCTAAGAATTTAGATGCAAACCATTTTGTTTTCAATGGTTATTCTCTAGTGTATTAAATACAACAGTACACCAGTCCTGTCATACAGTTTTAACTTCCAAATATCCTCACATCTGTGAACAAGCAGCCTTAATTGGTTCAGCATTATTTAGCTAATTGTTAATAAGACCCTTGTTTTAAAAAACAGTCTTGTATTTTAAAATGTATGCATGCAGAAAAGAAATGAGTTAACCTAGTTCTTTGCTAAAATATGGAATTGGTTTAATTTGGAAGTAGCAGTGAGATATTGACAACACTTATAGACTTTTAACTCTTAAAGACCATATCTTTTCTCAAACAACTCAAGTCTAAGCGTCATAAGAATATATAATTACTCTTAATTGTTATATTTTTATTAAACCAAAAAGCAAACAACATGGGCATTTGAATCTTTTTAAAATGCTTATTGTTTTGTTTTTGAAATATTTTGTTATTTTATAATGTAAATGTGATGAGACAATCAAAGTTTCAATTAAGTTGTCACCCAACTGTTTACGAAGCTTCCAATTCTTAAGCCAGAACTTTATTGATATTCTATTTCTTACTATTGATAACAAAGAAACGAAGTTGGAATGTAGGAAGGAACAAGACATAGAACAATGAACAAATTTAAGCATAATTCAAGTAGCAGCTTGGTAGAGGAATTGGGGTAATAATGTAATCATTGACTTAAAGAAATGCTGTCATTGAATTTGTGTTATTTACTCTTTAGTTGTTATGATGATTCTAAAGAAAGTCCTAAAAAGGACTTTCTTTGTTCGACTTCAGGGCTTAAACCTTTGTCTTAGATGCCTTTGTTTTTGGTAATGTGAAATTCATTTTAATCGTTACTCATTATCTTTTTGGTGATAAGCATGAAATGTATAATGATTATAAGATGTTCTTATTACTTGATGGTTCAAACTATTTTTATTGTCATTTCGTAGCAGACAACAAAGTGACTAGAGTTATCTATCCTGATTCTTTGTACATTGTAAGAATATGATTCTTTGTCTATTGAAATGTTTGTGCATTATCATGAATAGTTAAAAAATCTAATTCTTGTCATTGTCTTTCTAGTCAATATTATTCATTTTTGTTTGTCTCTGATTATCAGAATACTTTAGTATAATTATTATTATGATTTATCAGTGTTTTTGTGAAAAAATGGGTTTATGATTCACACAGTCATTGAGAGATTGTATAACTGATTGTAGATGTATTGCATTTAATCCTTCATTGATTGTAGTATTTATATTGAATTATAGCTGCATTCATTTGATTTGGTCTTAATTGACAAATTGTGTTTATTTTATAACTTAGCAAGTTTTCAGTCATTTGATAAAGATTTCAACTTACAAGAGATATCTCACAATTGTTGGCACATGAGGGTTACTGGTATACTCTGGGTTTGCAGCATTCTCAATAGTAAATTGTATTTTGGCTTTTGAGTTGAGTAAATGCAGTTAACTTTGTCCTGAACTATTTAAGACAATGTTATTTTGTATTATGTAACAAATGAGTGAGCAAAAAGAACAATATATTTATTAGTAAACTTAAGTGAATAAGTGTATTATATCACTCTTAACAGATGTGAGATGATAATATTGTTTAATTTCAGAAATGTTTTCAATTGTTCCTCTGAATATGATGGAGTCTGCTAATGGCCTGTCTCTCTGACTTAAAACAAGTTATGGCCCAATTAGTTGTGAAATCCATTTTATGTTTTGGGTGCAATTGATTAATTTGTTGCTATCTACAGATATGTTAGTAAAGATGTATCATTTTTAACAGAATTGTGTGACCCATAAGCAGTTGTTTGGGCTCGGAAATACTCACAACAGTTGCAAAAGAAGCAATAAAGGTTCAGAGTGTAGCAATGTGATGTAACTCAAGCACATGATTTATTACCAGTGAATAGTGAATAGTTTTATAATTGATCATTCTTAACTGTAATTAATGGTTTTCACTCAAAAGGAAACAGGGAAACCAAGTGAAGGTCTGTGAAGAATTTAAATACATTGTACACAAGGAGAAAGTTCTTTTATTGTGAGCAAATGCTTCTTTGGTCAAATATATAACATGATTACAGGAATTCCTGACAAGTTCAAATTTGAAAGCAACAGCAGATTACAAAAAAAGCTCAGAAAGGAATGCAATTTCTTTATGATGCCAGTTTGAAAACAATGTGACAAAGCATAAACAATGAGTAATTATCCTTTTATCACAGTGATTACTAAAGTCTTCACCAGATGGTGTTATGCAAGTGATAATTCTCGCGAGAGGTTTATACGTATCCAAACTTAAAAGCCAAAGATATACAGATTTTGCGAATATTGTGATTTATATACATGATTGTTTTCTGTTTCAACAACATATTAATTAAAACATTTAGATAACATTGCACAATGTTATTTTCAGCCAAGTCTGTATTGTTTTGTTTCTCATGTAAAGAGACAAGGATGTATGCACCCTTTAGGACGTCAAAATCAACTTTCTTAAGGATTTAATTTCTTGGCAAGCTGACATGACTGAAGCCCAATTCATCATTGTATTGTCCAATTATAAGAGGTAGTCTATTGGCAAATTTGGATGGTTCTACCCTACTTGACCAGCCCTTTTGTGCTGTTAATCTTTTCCCAAAAAATAATGACATTTGACCACTTTGATGCAGACAACTTTAGAAAACATTGTGGGAAAAGGAGAAATTGCTCGTAACGAGTAATTCTTCCTTTTCCCACAAAGTTTTCTACACTATCAGAAGATTATTTTCCCATCACCTTTTGAAATGTCGTCTGAAAACTCCCTCAATTTGGGACAGTCGAAAATTTGTTGTTTGAGAAAGGGTTAAGGTTAGGTCATCTTCCATCAATTATGAACTGGACAATGCAAATATTGTCTGCAGTTGACCCACATTAACAAAACCAAGCCCCACCCCCACCCTTACGTCAGTGGTCCATAGATTTGCTACCAGCTGTAATTAACCCTTAGAATGCTGGTTAATTTTCTGAAAATAGATTTTTGTGTCGTCTGCTTTCCAAAACCATAAATATCTGCTTAATTAAGATAGGATACTCAGTGTTGCAAACAGGTCAGATCACAGGCCAGCTGCCAATTTACTGGGCTGGATCTAACCTGTTTGCATAAGCGTGAAGTCGGTTCTAGCACTTTAAGAGTTGAGTTTGCAAGGCAGAGTTAGCATGCCTGATAGCTAAATTTGAAGAGCATTCTCATGGTATACCAAGTTTCCAGAATCGACTCCTGGGTACCGTTTTACTAAACAACTTACGAAAAATATTTGCGTAAGTCATAATTGATTAATATGGATAATATCTTCAATGAAAGTAAAATATTGCAATGTGACACATCATTGGAAGCGTCTCGGAGAGACGATTCCAATGGTGTGTAACTTTGCAATATTGCTTTGCCAAATATTGAAATAAAAGGACTTGTTGTTTTAGACTTACGCAAAGCTTAAGCGTAAACTGTTTAGTAAAACGGGCCCCTGCTCTGGCTACATGCTTTCCTCACCTTGGTTTTACTGGGGCCCAATGTAACAGGTTTAGATTTACCAGGTAGATTTGAATGTATAAGCGGGCCAGATATCTCAATCGGTGGAGTATGAGGAGGTCCCTGGTTCAGTCTTGGGTTTATTTATATTAAAAAGGCAAAATCTCAAACTCAGAGAGTCTATTTAAATGACTAGCCATCTGTGGTGACAGACAAAGCAATTTACTTTCATATTGACTTTTATAACAAAAGAAAAGGGTTCTGCCTTAAAGGAAACTACATTGCACATGTAAATTCAATGGACATATTTCAAAGAAATATTTTCACGAAAGTGAATGTCTTGCATTGGACCCTAGAAACATGCCTTGTGCAAACATCCAACTTGACTATATTCTTTGTGTAAAGTTGGAACTTCTTTTGTGTCATAGAGACTGAAATCTTGGCATATCCATCATGGTAATCCAGAACTAGTATATGGTATATCATAAAATAGAAGAAACCCATAGTTTGCTTATATTTGGAGCTATATTGGGCAGGCTATAGTCTGCCCTGGTGGAGATGAAGCCTTAACTCACACACCCATACAGAATTCGAGGGTTTAGTGCAAGACTATATAGTAAGTGCTTCATAAACATGAAGCACTTACTAAAGTATTGTATTGCACTGAGCCCTTGAGATAGGATTCATCACATAATCAAAATACTGTAAATTGCCAGTTCATCAACGATAGAAAGCTGCTTGTCAATGATGGCTGAAACATGATTTTGAGTATTGAATATGATTTTCATAGAAATAGGCATTTAATCAAATAATATAACTTTAATGGTTTGTCAATAATGAGAAAACAAAGACCTGAGTGAAGTGTACAAGTTTTATTCCTATAAAATACACAGAGATGTATGAGAGATTAAGGTAATGATCATTAATAACACTGTGATGGTCAGCTGTATACACCCTACATGTTACAACACATAAACATAGCTTTGCACTCCTTGCTGTTTCTATAGTCAATCTTTACATAGTAATTGTTAATTTGATGCTCTCCCATTGTATTCGGTCACTTCAAAAACAAAGCACTGATGGTCTTTGTCTCTATTTTCCCTAATGGATGGTGCATAGTGTTGAAGCCTTTTTTATATGTTGTTTATAGTAATCAACAACTTTTCAGTTATGAAACAGCTTTCCTGAATTCATCAGTACTAGGCCAGGGCTCTTAAGTGACTTGCCAGTTGAAGCCTTTATCTCGTTTCTTTTTCAATGTTAAGCTATGTTATGAGCTGTCTCAATGGATTGATTTCCAACCTTTTCTTAAATAGCCATCAAAGTTTTATTTCAGATTGTCTGCTACCAGTAGAGCTTCCTATACCAAGGCTGCTAGCAGTAGAGCCTACAATAGCATTGTCACTAGCAGTAGAGATTCCTATAGCAAGGCTGCTAGCAATAGAGCCTACAAAAAATAGTTGCTAGGAGTAGAGCAATGACTGAATAGCAGAACCTCCTTTATAATGGCTGCTAGCAGTAGAGCTGACACATGCATGGCTGCTAGCAGTAGAGCTGACACATGCATGGCTGCTTGCAGTACAGCCTACTATAGTGCCTATTTTCCTACTAAATGTATAACATGTTAGAAAGGATATTGTAGCACCATGGTTAGAGATAGAGCATACTACAGCATTATGGAAACAGCAAGGAGGTTGTACACTTCAAATATGGTTTTATTGTAAAAGCATGAAATCTGATAAATTACTCAAAACTAAAAATTGGTTCCTTTTTCAAAACGAAGTAGAATACAGACTGGACCAAGATTAGAAAGGATAGAAGGTACTTCTTTAAAATATATTTGCTTTTTTTTAATCAAAATGCAAGAAGAATAAAGTAAATTATTTCTAAACTTCCAAGCAAAACCAAACATTTCAATTCATAGGTACTTTCTTGCTTGGTCTCTAGTACTTTCAACCCCATCTTATTATCTAAGATTTCGAAGTTCATACGGTTAAAGAATATTGCAAATAAGCTCCTCATCATAACGTCTATGGTCACAGCATTGTATGCAACGTTGAAGTAAATATGACAGCAAAATGACGAAATAAATTTATCACAAATCTGGGAGAAATTGAATACAACAACCAATTACAAAGTAAAGACTTTTAATGTGTTTGCCTTTTACCTCTCAGACACTACTAGATAAAGTTTAAAAGTTCAAAACGAATTACCTACTAAAACAATGTACAGTGTATGGTTAATTTTTGACCTGAAAACACAAGAGCAAAAGTATAATTCCTTATTTCAAGCAATTTCTACTTTGTCACAAGGTATTCCCCAAGCTAAAGTATGTGCAGAAAGGAAATAAGACATAATGTATCAACTTAAGTGAGTAAATACAAAATCCTGCAAAAGATAACCTTTGCATGTTGAGAGATGAATCTACAGTATTCAAGTGTTATCCATTATCACCGCTCAACATTCATCCCAGTCATTCTTTGTAATAGTTCATAAGTCTATTACAAAAGATGTTCTAGAAACCTGTTTAAATACAATGAGTGACTTGACCATTTAAACCTATCATTAATGACATTGTGTAGTGGTAGCACAAATATTTGTTTCATAGAAATCTGGGAGCAAACAGGGCTCAGGAAATAAGAAGAAATAAGAAAGAACTTGATGATTTTAGAATGCAAGAGATTACAAACATAAATATGTATAATACATCCATAAAGATACTACAGCATGAGTAATGGGGCATGCATAGCCAGCTTCACATGTAGAGGGGTGGGCGTTTTGTAAGGGGTTCATCAAGTTACATTTTGAAGGTTCAGTGCAATACTATACCGAACCCTTGATTTGCTATGTCAAATTAATCATCATTTCTAAATATCATGAGTTGGACCATCTCATAGAGACAAACTTAATAAATAACATCGAGTTTTTGCGAAATAAAACCATTTAACATGACACATTTTTCAGCTGTCATGATAAAAACGAAATAATGTAAAAATTAAAAAAAAAAAGTCATAACAATTTTACTCACAGGTATCAGACATTTCTATCAAAATGTTAAGATTAGATATCAAATCCAAATGTAAAGCTATTACAAGTCATTTACTGGATTACAAATATAATTAAAATGGTTAACAGTTCCCTCAAAAAACATAAAGCAAGACTATGGCTTATATATCAAAGGTTCAATGCAAGACCATCGTTTGTTCATCTCTCTTATGAAAGATTTCCTACAGTCTTGAGCTGAACCCTCGAAATGGCCCTACTATGACAATGGTTTCAATGATTATGGTTACAGTGTTGTTAACTAATACAACTAGAAACATGTATAATACATAGATCAGACCTTACTTCTGGATATAAAGCATAAAGAAACAAGAGGGCTTGGTACGGAACATTTACTCTAAAGCTAGCTTGTTTACATGAATATGAAGCTCACTGACATTTATGATTCATAAGCCTGCATTATGGTCAAGTATGTTACATGGAATGTAAATTTTATCTATCAATCATCGCAGTCTATTGCCAGAATAGGAAACATTGGTCAATAATTTCACACAGACTTATTAAACAAAAGGGTGGGTAAGCTTACACCGTCAATTTCATAAAGTGGAAAGACTTTGGAAAGTATAACTTCCGAATATATCATGAGCCGAAACAGTTGTAGAAATACCCTACATACTGAGTTGTTTATTAAAACTAATAAGGGACAAATGAAACTGTGAACATTTGTAGCTTTAACAATGTCTGCTAAGATAATTTTAGAAAATGTTGTCATAATAACCAGCCTATATCTTAAGTTGGCAGACCCAATTAATGTTTTTAAAGTTTGTAAAAAAAGAGTTTAAGAGACGACAGCAGGCATATGCCTCTGTGATATCTGATCCCAGGTAAAATACAACCTATTCACACAGAAATACATAATTATTAGATATATAGTGTATAAAATCATTTATGTATATATAGATTAAAACTGAACAGCAGATTTGTTTTCATCAATAGTTTAGTGCAATTCTATAGTTTCTATAGTAACCGTTGTAGTATTGCACAAAGCTATCAATGTACATGTATTATTAGTGGGTTAGAAATAAGCTAAACTGGCCTTTCCTTAAATCTTAAAACACATAAAACATCCATTTCAACTTATGGCAAACTATATTTCTTTTTTATCTTGGAAAAATGAACTAGGTTGTTCATGCAATTATCATCAATCATGTAAAATCAAATAAAAGTTATACACAACTGACAATGAAGGTTGCCAACTGACAAACACAGCACCATCCAGTGCTGTTCAGAAAGCCTTTTCCATTTATGATAGAATCTTCCACATTAGAAATATTGCAGATAAAATAACAAATTACATCTGTGAAGCCAAATGTAATTAAGAAAACTTTGGAAAAAAAAGTTATGTACAATGACAGTACAATAAACATCTACATGCAGCCATGATAAAAATGTGGAATATAAAAAAAAACACTTTGTGAAGTTTTTTATACAGTATTAAGTACAGCATTTTAACAACAGCTTGTTGTACGTTAGTACTTGATAACCTGTATACACAACATGTAAGTATGGAATAAGCTTGTGTCTTTGATCAATTCTGGCTTCTGGTTAAGGTTTTTTTTTCAGAATGTAAAATCAATAATTCATTTAGAACTATAGGTACTGTCATAAGTCTTTATCAAATACAGTTTTGTTACTTTCATTAAAAAGTTTGAAATCTGAATCATTATTGAACGATGGGGTTCTTTGTGTAAAAATTGTCTGTTCAGTTTGCCATCTCAAAATATCTGTAAGTTGGATTTTCGTATCCATTCATTTGCATGTTAGCGACATGTCGCTCCTCGGGCGAGGCGGCTGGGTCAACTTCCACAAACCCGTGGGTGATGGGTTGTCTGTGCGAACGTTTTCGCAGCATCACTACGGCAACAACAACAATCACGAAAACTGCCACACTACCGATGGCAATACCAACAACATTGGCAGCATTGTAGGAGCTCATTGCAACTGTTTTGCCAGCAAAAGCATTCTGGAAAAAAAAGTTAACAGAAACATTATCATCTCAAGAACTAAACACCCATACTAAGGCCATATCAAATAATGGGAAAAGGCATGAAAAGAAACAGTATCAAATTAGCTACTCTGTACATCGACTTAACAGGCCAATAGCTTAGTCCTTATGCAGAGCAGCTAGTATAAACTGATTCATGTTGATATAATGAAAAGGTCTAATAAACATTAGCTTAATCAGGAGTCATTATTGAAACAGATCAATCTAAAGAACATTTCTCTCAAAGAAACAAATGAACCCTCAAACCAAGTATCAAAGAATAAAATGGAACAGGCCAAACAAAGTAGAGTATGTGTTTATTTCTGTTTTTCTATGTTAAACATTTTATTGTTAGTAATTTTAAGATGATTCTGATGGGTACCCACAAAATAGAATCTAATAGCTAGCTTTTCAACTACTGTATTCAAAAGAAAGAAGTTGATGGGGTTTAATTCAATGAGCCAATCACTCAATCCAATAAAGGAAAAATGAAGAGCCCCTGACATCACATGAACTCATTTTAATGCCACAAGACAGGTATTTCAGAAACTTATACACAAAGTAAATCATAATAATAACCCGCATTTCCTTTTTCTTTGTCACAATAATTTCCAGCAAAAATCACAAGTATACTACTATACTATTTTCATACTGTATAACTTTTATCTACAGTTACCCTTAGTTTAAAACAGTCCAAATAACCAAGGAACTTCATATGAGGGGCTTTGTTAAGCCATAGTTTAGAAGAAGAAAAAAACAGTACAAACTTCTTACGTATGATAAAAAACATTTGTTAACAAGCCATTTATCCAGATTTCTATGAATGAATGGTGTTTTAAGGCATATCAACAGCTAAGGTCATGAAACGTGCATTATGATGATGTGGATAAAATACATTGAATCATTTAGAGGCTAAAATGTATTTGGCTTCAGAAAAAATAAATAAGAATTTGTAATGAATGAATGATAGTAAATAGATAATTTGTAATTAGTTAATGAGAGTAAATAAATAACTTGTAAAGAATGTACAATATTTAACACGTAATTCGTCTGATAGCGATTTCTATAATCCGCAGCAAAAGGAGCTTTGTAACGCTTAACCCATTACCAAACAATAACAACATTTGACAAGTTTGCTGCAGAGGACTCTGGAAAACATTGTGGGAAAAGGGCAAATTGCTCTTAACGAGCAATTTCTCCTTTTCCCACAATGCTTTCTGCCCTATCAGAAGATTATTTTCATTAATTTCATCACATTTTAAAATGTAGTCTGCAAACTCTTTAAATCTGGGACAGTCAAAATTTGGCGTTTGGTAAAGGTTTAAAACATTGATAAAAGTGATATAGATAAACTCACCACTTGGACTGCAGCTCCATTACTCTGGGCGTTAGCCTCGTATGGTTCGTTCTTGGTGTCCTCAATAACCAAACCACCTGAATCAATTTTAATGTTGGTGTAGTCCTTCATATCCTGACTGTCTTCATCCTCGCTCTCTGAATCACCTGTAATTAAATTCATTGGTTAAGCACTTTCTTGTTATATAGATTTTACAGTAATTATACGATACATCTTAACCCTTAGAAGGCTGGGTAATTTTCTAAAAGATATTTTTGTGTCATCTGCTTTCCAAAACCTTAAATATCTGTTTGATGCTGATTAGGAAAGATACTCAGAGTAGCAAACAGGATAGCATAAGCATGAAGTCAGTTCCAACACTATAAGGGTTAAGAAAAATTTGAGGCAGTTGCCAGTTTTAAACTTATTTATTTTACATTGATTGTGACGGAAGCTTGAAGCTTATAAAATTCTCTCTTGATGACTGCTTCCTGGATACTACATCAGAATCTACTCCGATGCATGGGTAAGTCCAGGCAATTTTCATCTAAGCTAAAGGGGATTTGAACCTGTGACCCTTGACATAAGAGGCTGTCGCTCTAATTCTGCACCACTGTCTTTCACACTGTTGCCAGTTTTGCTCATAGGAGCAATTTATCCTTTGGTCACAAAGGTATCTAGCCAATTTGATAAAGAAAGCAAATTTCATTACATTTTTTGTAATCTGCTCTTGCTTTCAATTTCAGTGGGTCTGTAATTGTATAATTCACTTCGGAGGGGATCTGGTTGAAAGACTATATAAGATAAGGTGTGGAGTTTTCAGTGCCTACAATTATATATTGGTAGATTCTCGACGTCAACATCAATGTTAACTTAAACGTCAAAAAGAGGTGTAATAGAGTAAGGTCTAAGACCAACCCAGTGAAGTCAAACACTTGAGCGCTTACCGTAAATGGGTAGAGTCTCAACCTCAACATCAATGTTAACTGGCTGGATCACATCACTCTCACTCAACTCAAGCTTGCGGAATTTCTTGTTGCGGAAGTCAGCTGAAGTATAAATAAAACAGATTTCAAGCAACCTGCCAGAGTTATCTTGCATTTCGGGGAAGCAATGATTTGAGGTTCAACATACCACTATATAAAGTCCTTCACTTTTGTTAAGGAAACACTGTAGTCCTGGCATAACTGTCAATTCACAAATTTACAAAATGACTTAATTCTAAATCTAAAAAAAACATTCATCTAAAATGAACCATGCAGAATTACATTAATCTGAATATTGTAGAACAAACATGTTGGCTGGGATATAATACAATGGAGAGTGGTTGAATCGATCAACATGTACATATCATTACCTAAACGCTCCTTAAGCCACAAAAATCTCATCTTTGGTGGCATTTGATAAAAAAAAAAAAATCCCTGATCTACTAAGTATAAGTATATGTATATGTATGGTGTTTAATGCCCTAAAAACAATTTTTCAGTTATGTAACAGCTTTCTAAGCATAAGTAAAAACCATCCTTAAATAAGGTTTACCAATTTCTGGTCGGATTTTCTTTTCTAGTTCTGGCTCCCTGGCGAGCATATCAATGGCCTCTTCAATACGTTGGTCGATCAGTTTGAGGTGGGTAAGTGTGTTCTCTCTGATCTTCTCGGCCTCAGTCTGATCTGTGTCTCGTACATGCTCGAAGTGGTTAACTGTGTGGAGGCGGTCCTTCTCCTCTGTCCTGATGTACTGTTGGAGGTAACTCAACACTCGCGACGACTGGCAACGGGAAAACAACAATACAGGATTATTGACTTTAAAGAATTAGAATTCTATCAAATTTTGGTACCATCATGGTGTTAACATTCTTTAAAATGATACAGTTATTACAATTGTGTAATAGATGTAGGTCCAAAGTTGAAAGGAAGTAGTAGGTCATATTTGTGAACCAGCATAAAATGATGTTTTCTTTAGAAACCGAATAAAACAGCTTGAAACATTAACATCAAAGTTTATTTAAAGGATATTTTTCTTTCATAATTTCAAAGACTGTTTACCTTACCAGCTCTCTCATGAACATAAATGTAGCAAATGGGACATTTTTTTTTCAAATATGGGTTTTACATCACATCAACATTATTTCAGTTATGTAGCGATGCCCGACTCTTAATGATGGAGGAAGACCCCATACTCAACTGCCCATAAAGGCTGGTCAAGGCGGGTAGAACCATTGGCATTCCGTAAGTCAGTTGGGAGACTGCCTCTCATGAAAATCCATATCGTTTCCACTATGTCCTATATACACATGGAAAGTGTGTCCACCTTTTACAATTGGTCTCAATCCAGTATCACAAGGATATAATGATTTTCTTTCTTCATAATTGTAGTCTGCCTCTACATTATATGTGGAAAAGTCATGAAACTCCATCATTATGCAGAAATGATAGAATAGAAATACAAACTTGTAGTCAACAAAAATGCAGAATTTTCAAACTACTCTCCTTTTTTCATGAAAAAATAAAATGATAGTAACAGCAGACAAGAAATACACAAAATTGAAACAATATAAAATCTTTATGATTTGTGGTAGCAACTTTTGTGATAAAAATAAATGAGTTACACATGATAAGCAATTTATCCTTTAGTCCCTGTGCTAAAGTCTGCTGTAGCAGAGGCGTCAAAAAGAGGTGTTATAGAGAAAGGTACAATCCAGTGAAGTCAAACACTTGAGGAATATTCATGCTATCTGTAGCTGTTTGTGAAATGCCAGCCAATAATTGAGCTCAATTCTAATTACTGGGATTCCATGTGTAACATTGGCAGTCTGTCAATTAAAATCCCTGCATGGAAATTTTCAGGGACTTTTCTTGGAAACGGGAAAAAAAAAATGCTACTAAAGTATGTTTCCTTACATCCGCATATTGCATTTTAACTTCTTCCCACATGAGGGATTTTAGACTAGTTTAAATTGAAAGCAATAGAATGTAATAGGAATAATCATATCATATGAAATCTAAAATTCTCAGAAATGATTAGATAGATTATTATAAGATAGAATTAGTAGTGACTAAATAAATGAGATATTGCTACTTACAAGCGGAACAACCACGAACAATCTAAACGCATTGAGTAATTCATACAGTCTAGGGTTTCTGTATTTCATTAAATTTATTAAATGCCCTTTCCCTGCTCCCCTTTTTCTTTACCAGTATTGCAAAGTATAAATATACTTTCCAAGCCCTGACTGTTTACCCACATGGAGAATGAATAGAGTTTTAAAGAGAATCAACAACTAAGGTCATTCAAAATCATAAATTGCTGGGACTAACCCACAATTTGGTACAAGTACCAGTGTAGTATCCAGGAAGTAGTCATCTGGAGTGAATTTTATAATCGGCAATCTTCCTTCACAATTGATGTAAAATAAATAAGTTTAAACTTAAGGACATTTAGAATGCATTATCATGATGTAGATAAAAAGTATATTGAATAACTTTCAGGTATATAAAAACTTTCCAACATGACAAATCAGACCGACATTAGGATGTTCAGATTCTATCATGATGTAGATAAAATTATTTTAAATTATCTAAATGCTTAAATATTTATGTGAAAACTTTTCAACATGAGAGATCCGACGCAGCTTAGGATGTTCAGATTCTAATCCATTCACAGGCAATAATGTTCATGGCATATGAAAACGTTCTAACATGCACATGACAGATCTGACCCATCTTAGGATGTTCAGACTCTAACTCTTCCTTTTACAAGCTATAATGTTTATGTTTTATGAAATCTTTCTAACACAAACATGAAAGATCAGACCCACCTTAGGATGTTCAGATTCTAATTCCTCCTTGTATGAAGACATCAGCATCCTCTTTCTCTTGTTGAACATTGCCTGAACCCTCTGTTGGTGAAGAGCAATCAGCTGCTTCTTCTCAGACTGGCCTTCCAGGACAAATGCATGGTACATCCTCTGGAATCGCTGAAAAACGATGGGATAGTAATGACATTTACTTCGAGATTTGACTTTTTCATTGAGATTGGGAAGGTTGAGACTGGCTTTAAGGCATTAAACTCCTGGAATCAATTTCATGCTTATGCAAACAGGTTAGATCCAGGCCAGAAACCAAGTAAATTGGCGGCTGGCCTGTGATCTAACCTGTTTGTTTCTCTGAGTTTCTTTTTTCATCAAAACTAAGCAGATAATTAAGGTTTAGGAAAACAGACCACACAAAAATCTATTTCTCTGAGTTTCTTTTTTCATCAAAACTAAGCAGATAATTAAGGTTTAGGAAAACAAACCACACAAAAATCTATTTTTGAAAAATTACCCAGCATTCTAAGGATTAACTGATAGAGATAGTAGAGCATGAATCCTGTGTTCTGTCGAAGATATCATTTGGAAGATTATAATTGGTTCGTTTGTATGATCGATAACATAGTGTTAATTTCTCTAGAAGCTGGAATCCCAGTATGCCAATTATCTCGACCATAATATTGCCTCTGACATAATGGTGCTCTGGTAACCATGTCCCTAGAGGCAAAAGTGGGTCAAAGAGCTCCAGATAGTACATTGGACGCTTTTGATAAAGGCTTTAGTCTATCTCTTAATCCTATATTGTGGGTGCTTAATTGAATTGTTGACATTTTATGGAGTACTGGTACCCACAAAATATAATTCACAAAAAACCTTGTTCAAAATCTCACAATTCTAATAAGTATAAGCAAACTGAATTTTACTGAATATACTTTTATAAAACATTGTTCAGAACCTTCTGATATGCCCGAGTTTAACTTAAACCCACTTGTGTCATTAAAAGATTTTTCTCTTTTTAGACGTTACACTACAGTTAACCTTTAAACAAGATGACATATTATAATTATGGAAAAAGGAGGAAAGGTGAGGCTTGGAAAGTTTTTGGTTTTTCACAATGTTTACATGTCTGTTTTGATAGCATTATGTGTATACTAAGTATCTATGCACCTTTATTATCAAGCTTTTTTTTCCACCCAAATTAATTATTTCCTTCCATTATCGAAGCAAAAATTGAACAACTGTCATCTGATGTAGCTTTTGATTATGGGTTTAGTGGCTAATTAAAAATAGAAGGAAATACAAACAACAATACTAAATCAGTGTTACCTTCAATTGCATAATTCTATTACAAGGGAACATATTAATCAAGGAGTGGTGTGTTCAATACTCATACCTCTGTGAATTCCTTGTTGAGTTGTTCTGCTTTTGCCTTGTCTGACTTCCTCACCTCGGCAACTTCATCCCGGGCTACTTGCCATTCCTTCATCATCTGCAATGATACAGAAAATGGATTAATGACTAACTCTTTATTTATGATTAATTTTGTTTCAAATTCAAGCAGATGCCATCAGACCATTTTTCTCCCTCATTTCTTTGTTTATCATAGTGTAAAACATAAGCAAGTTCAACACATTTTAAATACTGCAAAATTGATAAAGAAGTAGCATCTAAATCATTGTCACAAGAAATTTATTTCTCATTCTAATTGTGGACTGCAAATTTCAGCAATTAATACATTTCTGAGATAAAATAAGGGATGTTGATGGCATAAATCTACATCACTTTACATTCATATCCTTCGTCCCTTCCTTCTTAATTACACCAAAATTTCCAAACCTAGAATTTCTGACCAACTGATATCCTTATATTTCTTTAATAATACTTGATCAGGGTAAAGAAGTTTCTAATGTAATCTCTGAAGATGGCATGAAAGATGTCCTGCAGCAAATATTGACTATAAACACATCTTTTGCGCCTTTCCATAGAATCAGCATAAATAGAGCCAGTATTCCCGGTTCCATGCTTTACTCTTTTAACCATTACAATTGTATATAAATGATAAATGATAGTATTCACTTGTTTGCTCCATAAATGAAATCGAGATTAAGTGATCCAAGCCAAGTTTTCGATCGTCTCTATTGACGTACTGGAAGTGAAAATCAATTATTCAGCCTTCCCAGGTCTTTCAAGCCATACTATTCTTTGAATAAATCATGACATAACAACTACCTTTGTCTCGAGAAAACCTTTCAGTGACAGAAATGGTTTGGGCAAAAAACAGCAATGCCAATTCTAATATTTGTACAGAGAAACTGGATCTATCTGTTTGCATAAGCATGAAGTTAGTTCCAGCATTATAAAGATTAAAAGATGCATCACGAGCAGAAGTCCTAAGAAACCACTGTGGCAAAAAAAGCTATTTATCATAGGCCGCAACAATTTCTATCCAACAACATCCCATAAAAAAGTGTGTTTTATTCTACCATCTTTTCATTTGGACCAGTCATAAATTCCCTAATGGGGGGATAGGTTAAAGACCATATATGAAGAAAGGTGTTTATCTAGCTCCAGGGAAATCATGGGCGTAGACAAATTAATGAACAAGAACTAATTTCTTGGCTGTCAATGGTAGACCAGCACATTCAACCTGGTAAATTTGACATCCTTTGCTCACTAATTGGCATAACTCACATAAATACTTGACTTTGACCTTTTCCTTGCAATTTACAGCAAATGACCAAAAGTCATTACCTCATTTAAAGCTCACTTTCAGAGCATATGATTAAACAAGAACTGTAATGAAAGGAGAAATTGTATAAGGCCAGCAAATAATCTTTTTATTGAGATAGTTGTACCCATTACAAACAAGAAATTTTCAAAAAGACGATGAGGACAAGCCCGATACAGTGTTGGATTAAAAGAAAATCATGACTACTCACAAGACCATTCAAAATGAGCATCAATAAAACAAAAGTTTTTCCTTTGTTTTAGACTAAATACATGTAATTGTATGTCAATAAGAAAGAAGCTTCTGAGTAATCAAGCAACCTATCCATCATTTCCCATAAATAATGGTGAATTAACAGACTGGACCCATGATCAATAGCATCACTCTGAATCTGATCTTATCCAAGTTCCTGATAAACACCAGAAAGGCTGATTGTTTTCATACCATTATTCAACTCCACCTGTTACTCCATTACAAGGATTCAATGCAAGACTATAGTAAGTGCTTCATCTTACTATAGTATTGCATTCAAACCTTGATTATTTCTTACTAGGACACATCTATAACTGAGGGCTATACAAGTCACCTTTACAAATAGATAGACTGTCCCTGCTGAGCATGCAACCTTTTGTCACAATGGTATTTCCATTTAACCTTCAAGAGAATATAAGTATGTCTTCATGACATTACTTGGCATCTGCTGTTGTTATAATAATTTGGACCAGACACAAATTCCAATATGAGGGGATGGGTAAAGAAAAATACCGGTCCGATAATCTGCCATTTTGAAACTTTCTTTTTTCATCTGAACTCTTCCATTGTTCTCGGCATACACAGGTCAGGGCCAGAACTAGTCGCTTTAATATGAATAGTGCTGGCTCAAATTGATGTGTACCGAGAACAACAAACAATCTGAAGAAAGAATATGGGCCACGTCACGCGAAAAGGGGCACTCAGACATGGCAAATAGTGTATCCCCAGACCAGCCGCCACGTCACTGACATGGCGGCTGGTCTGGGGCTACACTGTTTGCCATCTTAGAGGACATCCAGTTATACCTTTAAATAAATACAAATGATAACTTTCGTGACTAGATGCTGGAATAATAGCGCTAAGATAGAGCTGAGTTAGCACTTTTTTTATATGTCCAAGTGCCCCTTTTCGCGTGCCGCAGCCCATATGTTTTAAAATGTCAGAATTTTGGTATTCTACCTTAACTCAAAGATTCTGCTTTAGCCAGAAAGCTTTCAATTTATCTGTTCCGGAGTACTTCACTTGATAAATAATAATTAGCATCAATATGCAGAAGGCAATGATTTATTAAAATGTAGCCCCAATAAAGAACGATGCTGCAGCCTCTTTCTGTCTAATAAAATGATAAAAGATGAAGCCTCCTCTTTGAAATGATAATCTTAATGATCCTTGATGAAAACTGATGGTCATAAAACTTTGTTTTAGAAATGTAGAAATCAATCAAATCTTGCAAATTATCATTTTGATGATCATTAAAATGGTGGACGAGTACTACAACCTATTTTTCAAACAATACCTGGATTTTACAGGTGTTTATGACCAAACAGTATTATTGCTTGAGGGTTAAGGAAGAGATAAACAGTTTCGTCTCATTATTTAGTACTATTAAATTGTATATGCTATTCATATATATGCAAACAAATTATTGACCTTTATAGGTGTAATGGTAAGCATCTAGGCTTTCAAATCTGGTGTCTCAGGCTCAATCCCATTGTAACACTTATTATCACATAATGAAATTTACATTTTCCTTAAGCAAAATACTAGCAGATTCTCCAGGAAGAAGGGAGAATAAAAAAAGTTAAAGATTACAGCAAAGTACCTCAAAAATTGTTAAAAACAAGCAAAACCTTGAACAAACACTGATGAAACTCTGATGATTACATTGCCAATTAAGTATCTGCTGTTTTGTTTACAGTAACTGTTGAAAGAAACAGTGATGAAGAGTGAACCAGAAACTGAAAATCAATAGTACACTACGACCTTATGGGGCAAGGTTGGCAAACACATCTTTAGATCCATCCCACAGGTAATCAGTGACACTTTCCATCATATTGAAATGTCTGACCAGCCTAAATTGAAACCAAAACCAAGCAACGATTAATAAACTAGGCAAATAACTTGTGGAAACCAGTGAGACAAAAAAAGGAACTGAGAAACTGCTTGTCAAGCTGGTCTCTAAAATGTCTAACTGTATGTGCGTTGTTAGAATCAGTTAACATTCATCTAAACGAATGGGTAAAGAGATAGTGAGTAATTTGTCATTGATTCTAAATAATGCATGAAGATGGCAGTCAGCCAGCTATGGATTGTAGTCACATTAATCCTTAGCAGCCTACCACAAAGTAATTCATAACTTGAGTATGATTGTCTTCCATTGCGATTCATCATATTAAAACTGAAAAGGTGAGTAAATAAATTGAACCACTGTATAGGTTTAGATAAGCATTGATTATCTAGTAGTTTTGATTGATACTAAAATCATTGACAACAACTGATCAGACAAGTTGACATTGTTAGAAATATTCCCTTCCTAATACATTTTATGGTTTTAACAGTTCTCTCATATGTAGTTATTTGCCATCAAAATTGAACTTTAACTGCAGAAAACCAGGGTGGAAAATGAGCTTTTCTTAGTGTTATTGGTAAAGACCCCTTGTTATAAATAAACAGATATTTCAAACAATTTTTCTTCCATGGTGGTTGCTTATATCTTCTACAGCAGGCACAACAACAAACATGTATAAAAAGCATGAGGTCAGGAACAAAGAAATAGCAAGAGATAAACAGGAAAAGAAAAAAATATATATATGTCAGGACCAACACCATAATGCTTTTAAGAAATATATAGACAGAAACAAGTCCTCATAAAGGAGGCTCCACGAATCCCAGAAACTATCAAGCCAAATAATGACACCCTATTTACTTGAGCAAAGTTAAAGATAGAAGAGTGAGACAGACTGATGATCAAAATGATTTATGCCCTCCCACCATACCAATTTGCATCCCCTACAATTTATTTGGCTTCTTGGGCAATGTCTGACTCCTTTACCAGGCGGATTGAGCATATGACCAATGTTTAAGATTCAAAACAGATTTGCAAATGGCGGCGCCCATGAATGAGCAGGTATTTATGTATTTTTTCATCTGATCGCTTTTCCATTACATTATGTACGCTATGTTCAGACGATCAATTTTCAGCAACCATCCATGAATGTTGTTTCCATTTTTGCTGTGCCATTCGCTCCAAGATCCTGCATCCAAGACCCTGCAGAGAATTTTGAGTTGAGGGATGCGAATGACCTTAAAACATTACCAATCGACTGTGATATCTCTACCCAGTGTTAGACGTAACTCTGACATACACCATGGGTTATCATGTACCATCCGAACCGGAAAGTTGATGGTCTGAACATGACATATAAAATAGTGGAAAACAAAAGTAATCTGCTGAAAAAAAAAAGCAAATATACCTGTGATGCAGCCATCTTGTTAGGACATTTTTCGTAAACATTGGTCATGTTATCACCCTGCCTATTTACTGACAACAATAACTTCCCTTTCCATCAGTTGTAAATCTTTAAACAAACATGATCTAGAGATTTCCATTTCAATGCAGAAACAATGACGTAGGTGACTATAAGATGGCTTGTGATTTTTTTTCTACTTCCTTTATGTCTGATTAAATCTTTTAAATCATACATGTACTTGATAAGTTACTTTGGGATAACTTTTATATTAACTAGCCAAATATAATTTTTCTTTTGTTCATAGATGAAGGATATTCTTCCATAGTATAACAAGGGTAATAGAGAACTATACACTTGTTTACAACAGTGCTTGATTATCAAACAAAAAGGCCAATGGCTTCATATGTTTATCTTGCTTATTAACAATATTATCAAATTCAGTAAAACCTAACACCTGTCTATCAATAACAAAACCAGAGGAAGTTTAGAACCTCCCTTTCCAAAGAATGCATTATGTGAAATGATGAAGAAATTAATTTCAGATTTTTTAAAGGCGGCAACTTCTCTTCAAAGGTGAAACTGAAACTTTTTTATTCACCAACAATCAAGCTCTTAAACATACAATACAAATTCATGGGCCAAGGAAGAATATCTGCTTCATTTTGACAAGGAAATATACCGAAAGTAGCAAACAGGTTAGATCACAGGCCAGCCGCCAATTTACTTGGCCACTGGCCTGGATCCAACCTGTTTGCATAAGCATGAAATCGGTTCCAGCACTATAAGGGTTTATAGAGGGTGAGTCAGCCCTGGAAATACAGACAGTCTTGATTCCTACAGAAATTCCAATAGTGACGGTGACACACTGCTTGAATAGCTGCAGAACTGGTGGTGTAACACCAGACAAATACTTGTGTTTCCAACATACTGCAGCTAGCTTCATTCCAGCCCAATCAATAAATCAATTACTTCCCCCAATCAATTCACAAGAGATTTAGACGCATTTAAGTCTTTACCAGACAACTACCATAGTTTTTTCGTGTTTGATAAAAACGTCTTTTAGAGTTAGCATGTGATAGATAGAAATTATTCCTTGATTAAACTTTGTCACCTTCAACCCTTTACCATATGCCAAATTTTCGACTGTCCATTATTGAAATTGAAAATAAAATCCTCTGATAGGGAAGAAAACATCGTGGGAAACAAGGAAATTGCTCGGTAAGAGCAATTTCCCCTTTTCCCACGTTTTCCAGAGTCGTCTGCAACAAACTGGTCAAATGTCGTTACTGTTTGGTAGAGGGTTAAAAACAGACTCTGTGCTATTTTCTACAATAGTAAGTGCTTTTCGCAACTCTTTCAACTTCAGGTAACATAAAACCTTCAAAGGGTGAAGAGATGTGCTTCCACTAAGTAACCTTGTGCCTCTACAAAAAATGCAAGTGGTATTGATTTCCTAGCAGAGCTTTAAGAACATGAACATTTACTGATCAATGCTGCAGAAATTCCTCTAAACTAAATACATTTATCTATTTAATGATATACAGTGCATCTCAAAGCTGATATTTTCCAAATAATAGGGTAAGAGGAGTATGTATCAATACAACCAAATACTCTCCTAACCACCCTTCTGTTACTAGGTAGTATAAATGATTAATAAGGCGACAAAATAATGAAGAACAAAACTTAATATTGGGTAAAAGACTTATGTCGCAAAAAGAGAAAATCCTTGGCTCTAGCAGCTTTGACTTGAGGCAGTGGATTTTAGACATATCTTTTCTTTTGCATCAAATTAATGTCAATAGTTTTTTAAAATGAGCATGTGTTATGCGAGAAGATAAAAAAAGTACAGAAAATCAACTCAAAATGGTCATACTTGTCTCCTTGACCCTACGAATGCTGGCTAATGTTCTAAAAATAAATTTGTGTGTCATTTGCTTTTCAAAACCTTAAATATCTGCCTAATTTTGTTGAGAAAAGATACCCAGAGTAGCAAACAGGTTAGATCACAGGCCAGCCGCCAATTTACTGGCCTGGATCTTACCTATTTGCATAAGCATGAAGTCGGTATCAGCACTTTAAGAATTAATAATATGTCAAACTGCTTAAAATTATGGTTTAAGTGCAAGATTCTTATAAGTCATTCCCTTTTGTGGAAGACTTGCTGCAGTCTTACTTTGAACCCTTAAAATAATTTTTGTCATGTATATAAGCATTTAAGTTTATCTGTTTTACAAAGGAGGGTTGAAGCTCATCAATTACTAAAGCATTGGATGTCATATCCCATTGATTTCAGTGTTTCAGTTGGAGACTTCCATTGAGTTACATAAAATACACACTATTGATCCTCGAGCTCTTAAATGACTCACTGTTCTCTGTTCAAAGAGAGGCACTGTAAATCCTCGGTTAATTGGAATTTCATTTCATTTACATAGTGTTCTTTGGTTATATTATTGTTGCAGCATCTATCTAGAAAGGCACCAAAACGAAAGGAGGAATTTCTCTTGTGTGTTTATTTTTTTCCATTTCATTTAATTTGTCGAACTAGATAAAATGCATAACATATTCATATCTTGTGAGTTACTTTAAAGCAATTTTTCCTTTGGTAATAAGTTTCCAACTGAACTTTATTTGAATTTGTTTTTTTTTTACAATTTCGATTGTACTTTGCTTGTTTTATCACTTTAACCTAGCCTTATACTAACATATTATTAGCTAGTGGGTGGGTTAAGTTACAATGGCTAGAGATTTTTAATAAGTGGTCTACACAATGGAGTGCATGAGAATCTTTTATATGCAGTTTTCCAAAACTTTAGATTGCACCCTTTTCCTTGGAAACCCTTCAGAATTGTCCATATGAGAGAATACATATTCAACTTGTGAATAGACAACTGTGCAATACTGGATATTATAACTGTATGCATAAAACTTATGTATTAACCCTTTACCAAATGCCAAATTTTCCACCATCCGAAATTGAAAGAGTTTGCAGAAGACATTTCAAAATGTGATGAAATTGCAAAATAATCTTCTGATAGGGCAGAAAACATGGTTGGAAAAGGAGAAATTGCTTGTTATGAGCAATTTCTCCTTTTCCCAACATGTTTTCCGGAGTAATCTCCAACAAACTGGTCAAATGTCGTTATTGTTTGGTAATTGGTTAAGCAGAGAGAATGTGTTCCAAATGAGATACCATGAGTCAACTGCTATAAACAACAAAACCTCAGAATGTTTTGGTAATAACCTGGGGACCATCATTGATTATTTTACACCTGAATGATTATTTCTAGTCGTAGCATGACCAGAACTAGATGTCTGTCTGCCTAAGGAGACTAGTGGATATCACTTGAGGCAAAAAGGATTTGAATATGAGACAAATGACACTGATGAATGAGTGATAGGAAGAACAAACTACAGGAAATATTGACAAAACAAACAGCTAGTCTTTGATTTCAAATCTACACTACATTGAACCTGCGTTTTTGAATTGGCAATATTGTTTATGTCAACCTTAATTGCTGCATTTCCATTAGAAAAGTGAAGTAGAAACAACATCCTAGATTGACAGAGGATTTGTGTCTAGAAGTTCTATTGACCTAGCTTTACTCAGCTTGCTACTTGAATTCATCTTGTAAGGTGTTTAGCACTGTATCAATAATTTTTCAGTTATGTAACAGCTTTCCTGGTCCATCAGTACATTGTACTAGGCTAGGGCTCTGAAGTGACTTGCAAAAGGTCACTCCCATGAGACCAGAGTTGTCCTAGGGTTTCAAATCCGTGACCCCTGAGTCATAAATCCGCCAACTTAACCACTGGTCCATACAGAACCCCTGCTTGAATTCAAGTTATATTTGAGTCAATAAGGTACTTGTTTACCTTGACCAGTGAATCTTGAAAATTGTTACATTATTCTTTCAAAAACTTAAACCACTTTATCAGTTAATTCTTTCTGCAACATTTTTTAAATAACAGCAAGTCATTACACAGTCTTTCAAACGTCTATATGGAAAACAAGCCATGCATATGCTTTCTCCTCCAGGCCAGTTCTCATTAGAGGGAGGAAGGCTTTTTATCTTTCACAGATATTTCTATACAAAACAGGATCAATCTAAAGCATACTGAGAAAGAAATGCTTTCAAACAATGAATAAATGTTCCTTAGAATGCTGGGCAATGTTCTAAAAATATATTTTTGTGTTGTCTGCTTTCCAAAACAAGAGTAGCAAACAGGTTAGATCACAGACCAGCCACCAATTTACTTGGCGGCTGGCCTGGATATAACTTGTTTGCATTAGCATAAAGTCGGTTCTAGCACTATAAGTGTTAAGGATATCCAAGATAGGAAAAACTGTGAGAAAAGAAGAAATTGCTCCATTGCCACTATTTTCTGCTGAATTATCCGAGTTTATCTGGAATGGAGATGAATCTCATTAATCAATAGTTCTGACTGGATCCCTTATAACCAACTGTATAAAATATTCACAAAGAAAACATTCTGGTTGCTAGGGAACAAAGTGATTCAGTGGATATGCTACCATATCTTCCCAAGTATTCATTTCACAATGACAGTTACATTACGAAACACGTGGTGAAGATGTTTTGTCATAAATTCATAGATATGACAGACTCTTTGTTGTCATTTGCCTCATTCATTCAACCCATGTTTAATTACCTACAGGGTGGCGAAATGTGGATATAACCTACTTGTCCGTTAATGCCAATTCTTTTTCTGCACATTTTCGTAAAATGATTTTATAGAAAATTTCATTAAAAAATTCACTTGTCCATAAAGGCTTTTGGATGAGCTGGGCAATACGGACAACTGATTTTGCCACCCCATGAACTATATAATTAATTTTAACTTGAAAGAAATTTAAGGTTCAATGTCTTTCACAAATATGATGCACTTAATTTAGTTTTGCATTGAACTCTTGAACTGCAATTGTGATGTTAAAAATCAAGAACACAAGAAAGATTCCCCCATATAAAACCCTAGTTGTATGTGATTTTCAACTATATCGGCAAACACAGAGGGGAGTGTCAGATTCTGAGACACATGGTGAATAAGCCCAAATTCATTGCGGGAAATAGAAGCACAAACCTCTGTGACTTTTTCGTGCTGCTTTCTCTGCATGTCTTTCTCTGCAGCCTTGAATTCTTTGTGCTCATTGTCATATTTGGGCATATCATCCCCTTTCAGGTATCTTCCATAGTCATTGTCTTCAGACAGATCCTCTGGTACAGATGTTGGAGTCATCTTGGTTTCTGAAAGTAAAAGTGACTACACATTGGAGTTACTAGATCTTACTGTTATATATAATTTTTCTAACTTTTAGTGATGTACCAATGTTGGTGTCATCTTGGTTTCTGAAAGTAAAAGTTGCTACACATTGGATTAACTATATCTCACTGATAAATAATGTCCCTTACTTTTTGTAATGTATCTATGTTGGTGTCATCTTATTTTGTGAAACTTGATTTTCATAATCTACCTTTTAGCCACTAACAATGCTTTAGAACCACTATGAGAAAGGAATAAATTGTTTTAATAAGTGACTTTTCCCTTAATGACAAGGGTTTCTTCCCAATATGACAAAGAAATATTTCTCCTTCTTCATAGCTGTCATCTGCTGTTGACTTCCTATTTGATAGGTCACAAAACAATACTCAGAACAATTTGTCAGAGGAAAGACTTTGGTAGACTATTGGGAATTCAGGCACAGAGAAATTGTAAAAATTACCAACATATTGTGTAAGCTCTTAAGACAAATAGCTTTGTGAAAATAATCATTTCTATCTTGACTGAACAAATGACCACCACACCTAGCTATTTCCTATGCTTTTTAGTTCAAAATATTAAATTAACACATCAATTTTAAACACCTTTTTCAACATTTTATTAGAGGAGATGGAGCAAACACTTTAACTGCTTACTTCACAATAATTCAAATTGACAATCATGCAACTGAAGACTTTTTAAAAGAAACCACCATCATATAATGCTTGTTATGGGAAATTTCTCTTGTTGCATCAATCATGTCTCAATACCGAAATGGTTGTCCATTTTCTAATAAGTTATTGGGTTGAAGAGAAGACAGAAGAAATTTGGAATGGTTAACACTTGCCCCCATGACCCTACGACCGTTTTGAGATGAAAATATGAATTTGTAAAGAATTGACAGCCAATTCCAACTCCGGTAAAGGACAACATGCTTTAGCACGTATAGTGTCAGAGTGAGTGATAGTGAGTGTTGCCTGATGAAAACCATTAGAAACAGGGAGAGACAATATTGTGTTACCATATTAACATGATCTGTTTTCTAATCCATTAATATCTTGAAACTTTCAACTAAGCAATTTTAGAAAAGGGTTGCATGCCTTCTTTACTCAGTGAACTGATGTTGGTTGGTTGGATATGGGTTTTAAGCTGTTTTCAACTGTATTAAGTCAGAACACTTTTCCTACCATTACCTCACCAGTAGTGCAAATATTCTTTCCAAGCTAGACTGCTTTCCAAAATGCACATAATTAATCAAAGGTGCGATACAAATAAAGTAAACTAATGAATACACTCCACATGGTGGGCGCCGATGGTGCAGTGCTAGAGTGTCAGCATTTTGAACAGAGACTCCCGGGTCAATCCCTGTTAGCAGCAATGTAATAATTAATGGGACAAGCCCACACCTTAGCGTGAGTACTGGTTTAGCATCAAGAAATTTAATTAGCACCAAGCTACTGTCACAATCAATGTAAAAAACAAATAAGATTAAAAAATGCATCAAAAGGTAGATCTTGCTTATGATGCACAGAAACATTGCCCTTTATCACAGTTTGCCAATACAAGTAGTGAGATCATAGATGGTACTTCTGATATAAATCCTATTTAATGTTGACTTGACAAGCACCTCTGCAGAAGACCCTCCCATAAAAAGCTATGGGGACTAACTTGTCACAATGACCGTGTGCCTCCAATGGCAGATCAATTCCTCCCATGCTATTCCACAGGGCTGTTTGACTGGATTACTCATGATTACTCGGAACAGCTTCCCAGTAATAGCCCAGTTAACCCTTACCCGCATGTGGGGGCTTGTGTTTTTCACAAAATTGAAGGTAACAGCAGACAACTATTGCTCATTTTTCTTGGTATGAACCATTGTGACAAAAGGAGCAATGGTTTATGGTAAGCCATTGTTCCTTTTGTCACAATGGTTCCAACCAAAACTATCATTATAAGCCTTTCACTCCTTTTGTCAAAATGATCTTTAATCATATCTTGTACTTTAATATGGAAAAATAACCAATGTGCTTTATGGAGATTGCCAATAATAAAAACAGAATGATTATTCGTCTCAATTTCTTTTTAATGTCTGCTACAAATGTGTTTTAGTCTTAGGTTTTTATTGGGCCAACTGTTGAAATATTCTTTATTGCAGACGACATTAAGCACTAATTTAGAGCAAAGCCCTACTACAACAGACACTATATGCACCAAGGAAATGACCCTTCCAATAGTTTGAGTTAAGTTGCAACAGATGAAATTGAAACCAATTGTCAAAACCACACATTTTCAGAGAAACTCCCTTCTCAATTAATGAGAATAATTCCCATAGAAATCTTAATGTTGAATTGATTTTCCTAATGATAAAAATAATTTTGCTTTCTTCTTATTTTTTCCCAGATATTGTCAGATATAAGAGTTCAGTCATCTGTATAGGATAGAATATAACTACATGTACATATCTGTATTCTTTAATCTAGACAACACTAAGCACTGCTTTAAAAGCAAATTAAGCGCTTCTACAGTAAACAATCTAAGGGGGAAAAAGCCTCGAAAGGACAAGTTGCACACTAAACAATTACACCTTTGCTACTTTGTTTATTACTTTCATCAAGGAAAAATCAAAAAGTAAATGACCTGCTTTCTGTAAACCCAAAACCTAATAATGTTTACCGTATATCGAGGGTTCAGTGCAAGACTATAGAAAGTGCTTCATAAACATGAAGCATTTACTATAGTCTTGCACTGAACCCTCGATATCATATGCATAAAGTAGATTATACCCCAGGACTCAAGGAAACAAGCCTCCAACAAGTCCATCTGTTTGTGACTGTTCAATCAATTCCCTGTTATTTCTGCATTTGAAAATTCCCATTATTTCACATTAGAAGCAGTTTTACCCCATTAATATAGGGGATTAATGCATCTGTCATGCAGTCTTAAGTTGTTGGCATTGCGTAGTTTGCAAAATACAGGAATAGCATTGCTACAACAGAAATGTCCATATTAAAAAGATTTATGAGAGAATTGCAGACTAATGTTTTTCTTTGCATCAAACATACAATACATATTTTGCTGCTGTTTTATCTTCTTTCTTTCCTTTTTAAGGAAAAGATAGAGAAGAAAGTTGAAATTGCTTCAGGTTCTGTAAAAAAGAAATCATATGGTTTTAACAACACAATCAATTTCTTATCTGCCTTTAGTAGTAACTTGTTGGTCTGGATTTTAATTTGGGTCATACTAGGAATTATGTGCAGAGATAATGGACAACAATTCACGAACACTCATTTCCCCTTCCAATGTAAAAATCAATGCTTTATGAAAGCATTTTAATTTCAATATTGATCGTCTGTCAATTATCCAAGACTATGATGTCCTTTGAAAAGCAATTTAGAGCCATTGCCTGGTACTGGGGAATCCCAGGAAAGTTGTGATAAAACTTTAAAATTATTGACAGAGTGTTAAACTTTAAAAAAAAAAAGAAAAAGAAAAAATGAATTGCCCATTATTTAACCCCAAATCATACATAAGATTTTTCTATTCAGGGATCACTTACTTAGCCATTTTATATACAAAGTTTTAAAGTGTCTCTATAGTGGAGTTTTTAAATTATAGTGGAAAAAAAAGAATATTCTCATGAGCTTTTCATCTCTCCCCATAATCAATCTTACTAGCAGAAAAGCTTTGGATTACACCCATTCACCTGTCGATTTCATTTTAAATAAGCTTCCAAAAATGATTTTAG
The DNA here is from genome assembly GCA_947846245.1 of Cerastoderma edule. Classification (NCBI taxonomy): domain Eukaryota; kingdom Metazoa; phylum Mollusca; class Bivalvia; order Cardiida; family Cardiidae; genus Cerastoderma; species Cerastoderma edule. Next base: position 25,854,791 of record OX401409.1, read on the forward strand.
TTTCTAAATATATTTTGGAATTAAAAGACAAAAATACAGTTCTTAACTAATTTAAGTGTCAGAAACAAATAGACCGACTGTAGGACAAATTGAAAGCCCTGTGGACAAGTTTTAAGTGCAGTGGAAACAATCATGTGTAAGGGGAGTGCAAAATTTGAAGTTCAGGGGTCCATTTTACTAAACAAGTTTCGGAAAATATTTGCTTAAGTCATAATTGATAAACATGGATAGTATATTCAATGAAAGAACAATATTGCAATGTGACACGTCATTGGAAGCGTCTCAGAGAGACGCTTCCAATGATGTGTTACTTTGCGATATTGCTTAGCCCAATATTGATAAAAGCGGAATTGTTGTTTTAGACTTACACAAATCCTAAGCGTAAACTGTTTAGTAAAACGGTACCCTGATGCTTGGGCCCACCAGCACTTAAAGGCCTGAAGAGACAAATGGGTTGAGGGTTTGGTTCCTTAGAGTTTCTTGGTCCACTTTGGAACTCTTCATTAATCTACATTCTGTGAGAGTACAGTTAGTTTATATAAAGCAGAAGGGAGAGTAAATCATCTAAGTTGAAAGAACATGTTTCACAATCAATGTAGAATAAATAAGTCTAAACTAATCTGATGCTGACTTTCAGCAGGACCAGTCTGAATAACAAAGACTGCCAGGATTTGTAAAGTCAAGTCTGACAGAGATCAATAACTAATAAAAAGCCTATTGATTTTCGCCTGGAAAAGGCCGCCAATATAACATGGAAAACATCTCTCACACTGCCTGGTGTATGGATTTTTTCTCCAGTTGGATTAAATTTTACAGACAAGGAGAATTCTCAATAAGTCTGCTTTGCTTTTATTTTCCCAAGTGCCGCAGGGGCTGATAACCTTTCAAGTGGCCAGAGGACAAATGAGAATCCAAGTCTATGTTGTAGAGATTAATTTGTAGATTGAACATCTAAGAAAATACAGTCTCTTACGTTTAGGGGTGGCAAAATCAATTGTCTGCATTGCACTGCTTGTCCAAAAACATTAACGAACATGTGAATTCTTACTGAAATTTGCTTTATCACCATATTACAAAAAAATGCAGAAAAGGGTTTGGCCTTTAGGGACAAGTAAATATGATTAAGATTTCGCCACCTCTGACAATTATTTTCTTTGCCACAAAACACATTTGATCTTTTGGAGACAAAAAGAAGTTTACTCAATCATAAGCAAATTTACATAAAGACAAGTTATTTTACATTCATTGTGACACACTATTCTACAATGATCAATCAAGACATTTTCAATGATTTCTTTTTAAAAAAAAAGACAAGATACTCTTATTGCAAACTGTTCATAAAATTGAAAGGGATAACCCATTTTAGAAATTGTGACCATTTCAAATTGAAAGCAATAGGCAACAACTATAAAGAATGAAAATGTGTTTTAGAAGACCAGTGTAAAGAAAAGGTTGGTTTGATACATTATAGCAATCCTTTAGTCACATTTGGTTTCTAAAGACTTATGTATCAAAATGTAAGGTATCAGGGAGGAAGGAGATAAAAGCCCTGGCCAATTTGAAAAAGAAATCGTCAAAGTGTGCCATCTAGCTTTTTGCCTAGATGTAATAATAGCCTATATCCAGGGAGAAATGACTGTCGAGAAAGTAATTATGGTACTCAAACCGATGAGTAATAATCAGCGCCCACCAAGTAAGACAAATTATAGGTTCATCCAAATGTCACAGTATGACAGATTTCTGGTACAAAGCAAACAAATCATGTCTGTAAAATGTTCTACATCATTCACAAACCCCAAATGGAAATATATTATTCCTAGTTTCATTTGAAATGGCAAGCATGACACTTTAACAAAGCATATAGAACACAGTGTTGTTAAAAAGAAGGATTAAGAAAACATTGAAACAAATAAAAAACTATTCTTCATGAGAAAGTTCTCATGTAAAAACTGTTTCAAAGCTTTTCCAGATAAGGGGTATTGAAGGGGTTTAGCCTAACTGAAATATAGGGAATGATTCATCGAGTTTTTTCTATTACAGCTTGTGAGCTGGATGGGGAGCATTGTACAGTCTTGTAATTCTTGGTTAAAGTTCATCTACTCTGTTAGCCCATTATCCCAGAAGCGTGGCAATGGATGTTAAACCTTTTGAAGAGGCAATGTGATTTCAAATTCTGTAATCTGACCTCTAGGCCACGGAGGTTCCTGTTTAATAAACTTATTTTAAAGCAATGTGTGGAAATGACCCTAATATGCCCAACAACCTTGACCCCTGCACATTGTACAAGTACTTACCATTTGGGCAGCATACATATTCCACTCCTCTGAAGGCATCAACCCCACAGACGACCAACATGCCGGAGCTCTCTAGTACCATGCCACGGGCCTCGCATTTCTCTGAAGCGGTGCGTGTCCAGTTATCAGGTCGAGCACACACGTCCGCATCGTGTTCATGATCAAATACGCAGTGCTGGGGGACCAGTAAAGCTTCACTTTCAAAATCGCCAACTGAAAAATATTAAAGAGTTGTTTAACCTTTTCCAGTGGTCCATATGCAACACCTATTTACCTGGCTTATTTCTTCATTGCTTCTGTAAATCTTGAATTGTGCATACTCATCAGGATCGTACAAACAAAATGATATTTTAATGAGTAACCCTAGAATTGGATTTGTTGATTAGCTTTAGAATTACAGCATAGAAAAGATCCTAACATGCCATTTATCTAAAACCATGAGGTTTAGTAACTAGTCTTACTGTAAACTTCATTTGATAGCAGAACAAATCTATTTAGTTGTTTAAGTTGAAACCATTTTGATAAAAGAAGTTGCCCTAATTAATTTTTTTTCTTTTATTTTGTAACAATGTTAAAAGAGTCGTCAGTGACAGTTGCATCGAAATGTGTTCACATGAACAAAAGGGTAAATGTGATTTGTGTGAATTTCAGACAAATACTTCCAACCTCTGAGGTATCGTAGTTGTGTTTTAGGGAAGATTTCGTTGCACTCCTTTCTTCAAAATATGTTTAAGCTGGCTGCACTTTAAAAACAGAAATATCCATGAAAAAAATGCATAATTGAAGATTCGGATTATGAATAAGGTTTTTCTTTTGCTAAGAAAGTTCTCGTTTTATCACTATATTTAAATGAAATTCATATATTGCAAATGCTTTCGTTTTTGCAAAAGCTATATAAAAACTGGGGGAATGGGAAAGGTTGATTTTCCTAGCAGCCCTGAAATCATTTATTTTTCTCTATCATTATTCACTGGTACTGACAGATCAATCTATCCAACTTATCAAACTAAATCAATGACAGTCTGACTAAACATTCTTTTTTCTTATCTTTTTCTTTTTATACCTTAATTCTCTTTCAAATGGCATTTCAAGTCCCACATTGCACACTGACTTTGATAAAGTAATAGTACCACAAGAAAATGCAGGATCAATCAACTGATTCAATGAAAGCTAAGTTTAAACTCTTTCTACATTCATTAATCAAAATACACCAAAAGGGAAGAATAATTAACAAAAAGGAAAACATTACTCATGAGATGTTACTTTCATCACATTTTTCTATTTCTTTTCTTTCAACATTAGTTCAGAATTATGAAGAATGACTCTTTTGTTCCTTTTTAATCCATGGAATACTGAGTAATTTTCTAAAAATCAATTTTGTGTTTGTCTGCTTTCCAAAACCTTAAATGTCTGCTTAATTTTGTTGTGGAAAGATACCCCAGAGTAGCAAACAGGTCAGATCACAGGCCAACCGCCAATTTACTTTGCCGCTGGTCTGGATTTTACCTGTTTGCATAAACATGAAGTTGGTTCCAGCACTATAAGGGTTTATCTCTTATTCAGTAGATAATAATTTTGATGAATGTAACAGCATTAATTTATAAGAAATGAATAGTATGGTTTTCAACTAGAGATCAAAGTTCCATTGGTATAAAAGAAAAGGTTGCAATAGCTAGTTCTATACTAAGATATGTCACCAGCTGTTACTTGGCCATATCATATTACTGAGTTAATCTTTATTCCAATGCCCATACATACATACTACAAGAAACAAATCAAGATGCAAGGCAAATTGCTTTTTAAAACATTTCTCTCTTTAAATAAAAAAAAATCAAGAGCAAAAATATAAAAAGAAAATTAAAATATGTGCGTCCCCCATCAGCGGTTCTAACCAATTAAGTCTCCAATCTCAAATTTTAACTAATTCCAATTGTATATATATGAAGAAGGGTAAGAACCCACTTTATCTAGTAAGTAGATCCCACTAAGATTTATTGTTTTATAATACCTTTACACATTCCCCATAATGCACATTTGTGATTTATTCAAATTGAAAGCAATGGCAGGTCTATGATAAAAATAGCATTATCACATTATCTTAATGATTAGTGTATAAAAATCATTGTGGCAAAAGGAACAACTAACCCAAATTTGATGGTCTTTTCCTTAGACACAGTTATTTCTTAAGACTTAAATGGTAGATGAAAAGGATCTGATTCAAAGCAAGTACATGCTTCATGTTTGTGAAGGACATACAATAGTCTACCACTGAACCCTCAAATTGAGTCAAATTGACCAGGGATTATGGAGTTAGGGGTTCACTGGTGCTATGGGTTTGTACAAGTCACATAGTTGATAGGGGTAATGGCTTATATCATATCAACTCTATCCACGCAACTAATGTGATTCATTCAACAACTCCATAAAGAAACCTGCATGCTTTCCTTCCTGTATTTTTATAGCTTTCATTTCTTAACCACAATTCTACTTTATCTGTTGCAAATTATAGAGGTTTAAATGCGAACGAAATTGTGTTGAACATATTGCTGATGAAGGAGAATTCTTTGATATCAATGGGTTTTCTTCTATACTAGCTTTGAAATTGACTGCAGTGTAACCCTTGTGAATGGGACCTGTCTGTAAAGTGGGCTGTCTTTTTAGTTAAGGCTTAAACTTGCCAGCTGTGTTCTTAAGTGCAAGGAAATGATATGCTTCTACCTCAAAGGCTGACAGCCAACCAAGATTGGGAATAATTAGTCGGATACACAAGCCCAGAAAGGCCTATGACATATTCACATACAGAATTTCATTGCTACTCCTCTTAACTCTATAATGTGGGTGATCACTTGAAATGTTGCAATGAGATGATTCATTTGTCTCATACCAACAAAGTTGGTAAATATATATAGTTATATATAAATTATGTATAGTGTGTCAAAAAAAAAAAATGCAACCTTTTATCTTCAGACATACTATTATAGCTTTTAGTGTTTAACCTACATTTTCAGCCAATGAGAATGCGTCAATTTGAAATTTTTTGTTGGTTTATTTTCCATAAACTACTATTCGAGTGTTCTATCTGGGCTCTATGAGACTATTACTCTGGTATCACGCATGCGCATAAATATGTAGTTTTAGGCTCCACCTCCAAATCAATGACACGTGTAAGCCTAGTCTACGGTAGCGATTGAAAGATCGCTGTGACGTCGCGGGGGAGAAATAAACACAGACATAAATAAAAAGGAATTACAATTAACTGGGTATCCTAACATCGTTGAGAAAAAAAGAAACTGAACTATATTAACCTTTTACCCCATTAGGAATAATGTGACGGGTACAAATTGAAAGCATCAACAGACAACACATATATACATTAAGAAAAAACACAGTTTCTTTTTGAAATTGAAAAGAAAATATTGTGACAAAAGGAAAAATTGCTCGTTACAAGCAATTTCTTCTTTTGTCACAAGGGCTTCTCAAGTTTTCTGCTGTAGGTGAGGAATAAATTATGGAGTAACGGGTTAAACTCAAAACTACATTGCAATCTACATCACTGGGTAGTGCAGTTTTCTTCTTCCAAATATGGTATGGCAGATTCTTGGCATGCAATTGACAGCCGCGGAAGGCGTGGTTTATGTCGAATTTCAAAATACTGAGCAGCAGTTTTATGCCATTCGCAGATCATACCCGTAGAGGCGTGGTTTGCCAGCGTCAAATAGCGCGCTCTATGGAAATATAGGTTAAACACTAAATTGTTTAGAGGCTATATAGTGAAATTTAAACGACATAGAAACCCCGTCAGTCGCTATCGCTCCTTCCTTGGGGTTTCTATATCGTTTAAATTTCACTATCTAGCCTCTAACCTATATGTAGAATGATAGATTATTTAAACTTGGCAATTTGAGCATATAATATTATGTAAAAGCCACTAATTGTTAATTCTGATACAAATCCTTAGATAGATGAATGTATGCATTCTACAAATCTAATAGCTACCAACAGCTTGTTCAAACAGTTTAAGGGAAAACATATTATGACAAGGAAATATCTTACGCAAACTATTTTATATTTTGTACAGTATCAGAAAAATTACAACACTGAAGGTTCCATGCAAGACTTTTATAGGTCTTTTGAAAAGTGAAGGACTCAAGATAGTTTTGGGTTAGACTTCAGAATACAATAATGCTACTTACCCAAGCATTTGTATGTTTTTACTTTGTGGTTTTGTGTCCTCATTGGTTCTGGGCCATCATAGCCGTCAAATTTGGGCCAGTTGGGGATTTCTACCCGCTTGTTTGATGGCTCTACAACATTCTTGATATCGTGGTCAGGGTAAATCTGAAATACACATTACCAGAGTCTAGATAATTCTTGGTCAATTGAGACTCATAATATAATTATAATTGGGTAAACCATAACTTTAATAATGAGGATGTTGTGCTCTAGATCTAATTATATGTTACTTAATCAAATTGTTGAGTAATTCTAAAACCTAAATCAGAGAAAAAATTTAAAATCAGAAATTTAATGCAGAACACTTAGTAAACACAAGCTGAAAAGAAAGACACAGAATGGGATAAAGATTCTAGAAATATGCAACAGAAACTATTAAAGACAAGCGTCAATACCATAAATAAAGAATGATTAATTAAACATAATGTATGTAACACATTATTCTTCTCTAAAAGTTTGTTTTCCTAAAACATGTTTCAATGTCTATTGAGATTCTACTCTTTCATTATTTGTTGATTGAATTTTGAGTTTAAGCATTTATAAAATACAAAACAATTAATAACCAAGGGTGTCAACTTTTTTCCTGTTGCAGACCACATTTAAATTTTTTCTCATAACAAAAGGGGAATTTGTTCATGATTAACATACTTTTCTATCTCATAATGATTCGCAACCCTTTGATTTTCATGAAAAGGTTTTGCTGATATGAAATTGGTATTTGCATAATCAGCCATCTGCCCATTTTTCAGAATGGAGAGATAAAGGGCAAAGAAAAGCTGTTTGTATCCTTATCTTATATATAACAGGATTCAAACATTTTGTAAGAAACTGATGATAAACATTTTATCAATAACACTGTTTCCCATTGCTTTTGTTTGCTAGATAAGCGCATATCATATATGTTTTTTTTTGTGGTTAAATCCTCTTGTTACAGATAGCTTAAATTATTACATCTTTTAAGTAGAGCATGTTGACAAAAGGAGCATTGTCTGTATTTGTAAATGTTTTCAACATTAAATGATCCAATTGTTCATGCAGCAGATGCTTTAAAGGCACATCAAAGGAGATAAGTACAAATAAATATCTGAAAAAATATACGGAGTTCTTTTATTATGTTCATAAAAGTCATGAGAATTAATTTACAAATGCATTTAGACCCTATTAAAAAGATTCCTTTAAAATAAGTTATTTTGTGCTTGAAATGTAGTTGTCTCCAATTCAATCATGTTTATCAACAACCTGTTTGTTTACATATTCAAAATAAAGAATTCTGATTGGTCGATTCAAATGTTTGTGTATCAACTGTCAAGGTCAGAGGTGAAGAATGAGGCAATCTGACTTATTAAACTTGCTTATCTAGGTTATTTCTGGTAGACTTTCACGATCAAGTTTTGCTGATGGTTTTTTTTGGTGATCACTAACTTAATCTGATCAAAAGTTTACCAAATAAAATAGTTTGATAAAGCATTAATCTCCTTTTATGTGCCTTTAAGAAATAACCAAGGCAAAGTGAGAGGAGCATATGTATTTTGACATGTTTCTTATCCATTATACTTGTATGAAAATACTATTTCAATACTTTACATCTAATCTATTCTATTTCTCTCCATCAGACCAGTCAATGGTTGGGTTCTAATTCAATAATGCATTCATTTAAACAAAATATGGCAATGGTCCAAGTTGGTGTACAGTTTCACTAGACACATAAATATATGTCGGGTTAAATTCACACACAATGAACCACAGTATCCATCCTTTACTTCAAATTTAATCTCTCTACAATAGATGTATACAAAGGCAGGGAGAATTTTGATCAAAGAAATGCCAGTTAGTCTTAATTCATCAACAAACAATGTTTGGACTGTGCTGCATCAGACAATAAGGTGCTTGTTCACAGATGTGAAGAAATTTTGAAGTTAAGAATTAAATTTCTTTAAAACTGCACCTGTTATATGGTATCAAGATAATATGCATTCAGGTAAATATCAGACAAATACAACCTCCATTTATATGTCTGTCTGCAATGTCATGTGATTGCTTTTATTTTTTTCAAGATCAAATGGAATTTATCAACATTTTTAGTTAACATTGGTTACTTTCTAGATGTGTAAGACATTACTGTTAAAATTGGTACATGGTTCTTTACAATAAAACTTTGTGTTGAACAAGTTTAAAACCATTCCCTCAAGGAATGGCAGGATTTTGGAAGGCTGATTTTAACTTGCGATATAAATACAGGAGTAATGGTTCTTGCGTCAAGGACATACAAAATTACAGATGAGATCCAACATAGGAGACTTTTATAAAAGGTTGTGAAAGTCTAGCAATGATAAAGAAGGATAGAAAGACAGACCCAGATTAAATGGATCCCTTAATTCTCACAACCCACACAAATAATGCAGGGTGGGGTACATTCCAAACTTATCTTGTTTTACTGAAAATCAGACAATTCACATCTATTAAAGTTTTACTTTGTGTAAACATTTATTCAGCTTTGTTTCAATGACCTGCTTAAAACAATGGAAGAAGACTGAACATCTAAGGGCTTGTTAAGCTGGGTAGAATTATTGATTTTCTGAGAGTCAGTCAGGAGACTACCTCTTTTAAAGAAAGTAGGAATGCCTAAAATCAGACAATACTTCTCTGAACAATGGAAACTTTTTTAAGGAAAACACAATGAAATGAAAAACGTAAAGGGGAAAAGAGATAACTCCATGATCAGTCCAGGCTTAAGAGTATAAACTGACCTTGTTGCTCCATCATTAACATTTAACGTTTTCTGATAGAGCAGCCCAAATTCACACCACTTTAATCAGTATAATAATGAGATGTAATTGCTCATGACCAGCATGGCATACTTTCCTGGCATAGAGGCTGACTTTAAAGGAAAGGATTAAAGCGTAATTAAGTGCTAGACCCAATGACCCACTAGACAATATCTGTTTTGTTGATCTTTGCTTGTCAAACTTGGAAGAATGTTTAAATATATGTAAGCTTCTAAAAAACAAACTTCACTGTTTTACCACATATGCCATGGTTTTTTTTCCGAATAGCAAACAAAATCTAATGATAACTTTTTTACAGAACGTATTGCTCCAAAAAACAAAAGCTCACCATTGAGGATGCCCAACGAATAACAGAATTCTAGATATATATATATATATAGAAATGTAGTGAAGAAATTGTTTTCAGGAAATGTTTGATAAATCTTTCTATTGTACTCATGCTGAATGAGTTGTTAATGTTTGGTCCTTATAAGCTTAAATACCCAAACCAATAAAATCAAGGATAAGGTTTTATGAGGGCATAGTCATAAAGATATGCAAACATAGACTTGTCAATCACTGACTTACGTCTTATAATAATACAACTTTAGCATTTTCATAATCAATTTTACCCTTCCTTCTTATAAGCAACTTGAACCCCCTTCAACAGAGTGTTTGAGAATCTTATGTTGGGAGGTGAAGTAAGAGGGATCGGATCATTGTGAGACTTTCTTCCTGCTGTCACAATGGATTCTTATGACTCGCCAATCAAGGTAAGAGCAATGTGTCATACTTTTAATTTACCATCTGCATGGTATCTAAAATATGGATCTTTCTTTAACCCATTACCAAACCATAACGACATTTGACCAGTGTGTTGCAGACCACTATGGAAAACATTGTTTTCTGCTCTATCAGAAGATTATTTTTCAATTTCAACACATTATGAAATGTCATCTGCAAACTCTTTCAATTTGGGACAGTAAAAATTTGGCGTTTGCTAAAGGGTTTTTAATAAATCCTCATGATAAGATTCAGTAAACATAAATAACTGAATAACAAAGGAATGGAAAAATTTGTTAGAACTTTGATCAGAACCATATTGATCCCAGGCTCCCATTACCTGTCAATTAGTGGCATCCGTCCAGCACTGAGATTGACTGGGAGAAACTGTGGGCCCATAATCAGTATGGAAGGGAAAAATCAATGGGAATAGATCTGGGAAATCTGGCAGGGCAACTCTTATCATTACAGGCCATGGAGATAACATGGGACCCTTCCAGATGTATTATATTTACCATAACTCAATCAATGTTGTGTACATTTTGTTAATAGCATCAAAATGTTTATTTCGCTTTTAGACAAATTGAAATGGATAGGAAACTGGCTAATTTTTTCAGCAGATCTGTTTTTTTCCAAAATGCTTTAAGTTTTTAACATTTGTTAGAAGCGATGCTGCCCTATGTCTGAACATTGTCATAGTTTTTTATCAGGTTCGCAACAGGCTATGCTATATTTTGGAAATGTTGTTGTCTTTGCTTTTAACTTTGGTAATCAATAAAATCCAATATAAGGGGGATGGGTCTTTAATAATGGTATTTACCAAGGATGGTTATGAAGTTAAAGCTAGGACCAAATATAAGCCCATTCTCCCATATGGGATGTTTTGACGGCAGGTCCATATTGAAACCTACATTTGAGGACAAAAGAAAAAAAATATATCTCTTTTTAACTTAGAAAAACTTTTGTAAAGAAATGATAAATCAGCCATAAACCCTTATAGTGCTGAACCCGACTTAATGATTATGCAAACAGGTTAGATCCAGGCCAGCCACCAAGGCCTGTGATCTAACCTGTTTGCTACTCTTACCATCTTTCCTTATCAAAACTAAATAGATATTTAAGGTTTTGAAAAGTAGAAAACACAAAAATCTACTTTTAGAAAATAATCCAGCATTATAAGGGTTAAAAGCATTTTATCTCCATGGTATCTAGATTAGCAGATACATCAAAAGATTTTGAAGCAAAGGTCTAAAAACTTCACTACCCAGCTAAACAGATTCATTCTTAACAAAAGGAGACAAATTCATACCATCCCTTGAACTAATTTCTAACCCTTATAGTGCTGGAACCAACTTCATGCTCATGCAAACAGGTTAGATTCAGGCAGCCGCCTCGATCTTACGTGTTTGCTACTCTGAGTATCTTTCTTCAACAAAATGAAGCAGATCTCTAAGGTTTTGGAAAGCAGAAGACATCCAAAGATTATCTAGTGTCCTAAGGGTTAATTATCCTTTACCTTTTTACAATATTCGAGAATATCCTCTGGATCTTCAAGACAATCAGTATCATTGTCAGCCTCCCAGCCGTTTACCACTCGGTGCATTGCAGGTTTCTTGCAGATGAATGCAACCTCGGGTTCAAAAATGGACAGGCCGACTGCATCAGCATTAGCTGCCAAAGCCTGAAATTATACATAGTTATAATCCTTGTTAGCTTATTTAATTATTCAATTAGTAATAAGTCCCTAATTGATCTGCCCTTATCATAATTGGTATTTGTTACAGGTCTAAATTTAAAGCAACAGCAGACAAGGTGTAACAAGAAATAAATAGCTCATTTTCCCAAAAATTGGAAAAAGCAATAACTGTGACTAGAAGATAAATTACTCATGAGAGGCAAATGGTACTAGCTGCTGTCACAGTTCTTTGTAATGTATTGGGTGTCAGATGCTTCAAAGTGAGCTATTATGGAGAATGGGTTTAGATTTTGGATGGTTGAATTCAAATCATAACTCCATTTTATGCTTAATAAGATAAACCCCTAGGCGAAGAACATTTCCATACGATTTTGCAAGGATCCATTTAAAGGACTGATGTTTATTTGTACCTAACATCTTTATCTCTTTTTGAGAGTCTTTATCATGGTTTCTCTTTACAAGAATGAACATCCACAATTAAGATTTAGTAAGTCTTAAAATACTGTCTAGAAAAGACCTCTATAAGTCAGCACTGCCCCTCCCCCCCCTTTTAAATCATCATTCCGTACTTATAACATTGAGATGGTATGATTTGATGTGAGCATTTCCAAAATGATTGTTGAAGACAACCCAGCATTAAATTGAAGGAACACACTAAAATGTGCAAATAGGTGTCAGGATTGAAAGTCGTCGTGTAACTTTGCTCATGAATGCACAAATATTAAACATTTTATAGTTGTATGTAAAGAATTCCTCCCTAAATCTGGGGTAACAATATATCTTTTGTCATTTTCTTACTCATCGGCTTATAAGTAAATGGTTGAAAAAGTACACACCATCCTTTCATCATTTTTCAATGCTATTGGGATAAACTGTCTGAAGAATGTGTATACATGTTCGTTTGTAACACTTTCCCCACAATTTGTATTATAGTGCAAAATCAACAAAATGTAGACTTAAGAAAAAATAATTGATTGAAAAATATATTTTGGTGACTTATGGCGTTTAGACCCTTTGATATATGTCAACCTCTTCCTGATAATACATATCTGCTGCAGATGTTATAAGAATCCATTTTGACAAAAAAATGTGTCTCCTCATGTGAAATCCTATCTTTACATCTTTTTATTCTTCTACAATATGATAAATAAAATGCATTTTTTGTTATCTGATGCTTTCTTTGCTATTGTCCCTTTAACCAAAATTGACTTTATAAGATTGTTCTAAAGATATTTAACATTGAATAGCCTCTATCAGATTTCCTTGATAAATCCCAAGTCATTTACTGATTAGACAAAGGAGATTAATGACTTATGGAAATCCCCTATTACTTTATCTGACATAATAGTTTCAGTAAAATTTCAATGATAGAGGAAGGTTTTGTTATGTCTCATATCCTTTGTGCATGTGCATACCTTTGCCTATAACAAATTCAAGTTTTTATGTAAGTGAAAGGTATGTGGAAATCTGATGCAAATTTTAGAACATATAAGTATGTAAATAAATACACAGTACAACATGACTTAATATCACATCTAATTTGTTTTTGAGAAACGTCTCCGCACATGTAGAGGAAGTGACACTCGGCTTTCAAGTTGTACAACTTTGCATGTTTTTCAGAAAGTCATGAAGGCATAATTCTACCATTGATTTTTGGTCAATAGAACAAAGCCGGAAGCTGTCTAAAGACAGAGTGTCATGAAAAGAATGCATTTCTACCATTGAGTTCCAACTTATGGTCTTTAGAATGACTTGAAACTGTCTTTAACACATAGAAGACCACACATGTATGGGTGAATATAACAACTTGTATCATGAATGCTTGCTTATCCCCTATGATGTGTACCTTTCAGAATGAAGAAATATAATTTTTCATAAATTGATATTCTGATTTTATGCCTACAGATGATTTTCATTTTGACAAGGAATGGGTAAGTAAATCTTTATGAAAAGAATGGTTTCCCAGTACAAAGGATAAGGGTTGATGTCCCATTGCCTCAGGACAAAACCTCTATGTTTTGTGTGGGACCCTTCACAATGTATGATCATTTTTCAGACAAACATCATTCAATTTCAATTCAACCGTAAAGATTTTGTTCAGTATGTGATCATTTTATTTTCAAAAGGACATCATGAAGTGAATTCCAAGGATGTTATTATGCATGCTTATTGAAATAACCTGTGTTATGAGTAATCATATTTTCTATCCGTCATCATTCATGGCACCCACACATGCAATCTCTACTTTCCATAGAAAACTTCAAAAGCCTTTGCAGCTTAAAAGGCAACATTTGAAAACATTTTGACAATAGTATATGAGAAAATGTCCTCTCTTTTCTTAATCTTGTTCCAATGTCTTTAAATGAATTATGTACATAGGGGTAGACTCTGTCTGAACAGTTCTGAAGTGTCATGTGTTTAAGTCATCTTAAACAAGAAAAGGGTTACCCTGAACAGTGACAAAGAGTAGTGGTGACATCCAAACTTAATGGGGGATACACCTTAGAATGAGACACGCCTAATTAAATATCTAGACTGTATCTCTCTCAATTATACTGTGATGAACTCCATTCAAGATAATAACTATTGAGAATCAATTAAACAGAATGATAAGAGAATGACAGTTGAAATCACTGGTAATTAGTTAACAAATAATAATAGAAAGAAATAGTTAGGATAAAATATCAAACATGGTGTTTATCTGCACTAATGAATGTACTGTAGAAAATCTTTACATGTATTTGTTTAAACTTATTTTACATTGATTGTGACAGAAGTTTGAAGCTTTATGAATTCACTCTCGACTGCTTCCTTTACACACCATCAGTTCTCGCACTGATTTGTGGGTTAGTCCTGGTAATTTTCACCTCGCCTATTGGGGATACGAACCCGGACCCTCTGTATTAGAGGCTGGCGCTCTACCTCTACACCACTGTCGCCCACTCTACATGTGGGATTTGATTGTACTAAGAGACATGTATATATTAACAAGAGCTGCACCTTTCCAAGATGACAAATTTAGGATGATGAATGATGCTGGTTATCAAAATAAAAGTTTACCTAAACCCTTCACAAATAATAGCTCGATTTGACACATCTGCTGTAGAAGATACATAAAATAATGGCCAAAAAGGGAAATTACAGGTATAAAAAATTATGCCTTTTCAACCATAATTTCTAAAACCTTTTACTTTTCAATGGGAAACACAATTCTTTCTGTTTGAAATTGAACAAAGCCGAACAAGACCTCTGTGTTTCACATTACGTCATCATTTGTTTATATTGTATAATACTTGATGCTGACCAGAGTGATAGGGCTGACCTGATGGTAGGTCCATTTATAGAATTAGGAATAGACATCAGCTTCCAACAGCCAGCAAAAATAATCTCCCATGAAAATCCAATTCAAATAAGACAGGATTCAAGCATATGTTGCTAAAGCTTGCCAAATATGGGAATGAAACGGACAAAGTGTAATACCTCAGGTTATGCATGGCTGAATGGTAGAAATTGCACTTGGATTTATTGCATCAGTGAAATACTCCCTTTTTTAACCACAAATACAGATTTGCATATAAGTATTGTTGATAAGATTTATATTTGATGTCAAAGAAAGTCTCTAAAACAGTGTTGCAATCAAAATTAACTTTCATTGACTTCATGTGATTGAATTGTTTTCGATGGGA
This sequence comes from Cerastoderma edule, assembly GCA_947846245.1. NCBI lineage: Eukaryota > Metazoa > Mollusca > Bivalvia > Cardiida > Cardiidae > Cerastoderma > Cerastoderma edule. Next base: position 25,870,248 of record OX401409.1, read on the forward strand.
TTTCGTTGTTTTTTCCACATCAAATTTGTCTGTTTTAAGCCACAAAGAGAGGCACTCGCTCCATGCGAAGGATTAAAGAACCATGAATTTCATGAGCAGACATGAACAATAAAAGGTCAATCATGAATCCAAAGCTGTTTAAGAACATGTTCATGTATTCAAAGCAAATGTTCAAGAACATACATGGCCATTACAGAGTGTGCTCTAAATGAATAAAGTATAAATATTCAATATTATAAATGTTCATAAACATGTTCAAGAACATACATGGCCATTACAGAGTGTGCTCTAAATGAATATAGTATAAATATTCATAAACATGTTCAAGAACATACATGGCCATTACAGAGTGTGGTCTAAATGAATATAGTATAAATATTCATAAACATGTTCAAGAACATAATGGCCATTACAGAGTGTGGTCTAAATGAATATAGTATAAATATTCATAAACATGTTCAAGAACATACATGGCCATTACAGAGTGTGCTCTAAATGAATATAGTATAAATATTCATAAACATGTTCAAGAACACAATTGTTTTCATAAACGGCCAAAAAAAACACAATTCTTGAATTTTCCACAGGGGTATGTAGTTGACACCAAATCAATATAATGGGTTCGTTAAACCTAATCAGTTTGATCGGGGTTTTGAATGATAGTACTGGATTTACATGAATCTATAAATTGCTTCTATGACCCATTTTCTCATATGCCATGTTTTTCATTATTCAAAGATCTGCTGTTAACATCAACATAGCATGTCAGACTAATTGGAAGAGGTGAGTTGGAATTGATGAGTAAGTTTCACAGCAAATCAATATGGACAGACAAAGCAGCGAGACATGATGACTCAAATATATTGATTGGAATCATTGCACAGTGATCTCATTCACTTAATATTAACAAATGAATCACACCTTATCTGTAGAATGTGTCTATCTATATAATGCCAGTAGAATGTCTAGATAACTTGTATATTTTGTAGATTGTTTTTTATCACTACGAATTCAATGAAATGAGGAATAGGTTTCTCTTTCTGCACTGCCAAATGTTTCTATATTGATACAAAGTCAATATTTTCCGATTCATTGCAAAGAAAATAGAAAAGTTCTAAATGGCTTCAAGATATGGGGAATGATAGTAAATTGACTTATGCAAGGTGTTGAAAGAAAAAAGACCAGAAATTCTGTTTGGACTAGTCACAAATAAGCTTTGGATTTATGAATTGAAATTTAGATGAAATTGGGTCTTTAATTGGTATTTCATGACCTAAATATATCATATATATATCGGATGATAATTAACAAATGTTCATGTTTATTGATAATCTGCCTATCTAAAAGATTCAAAAAGAGTGTCTTGTTGCCCTGTGTCAACCAGTTTACCTTTACAGTAAATTGAGGGTTGAACGGATTGGATTTCTGTAGCAAGTGCTTCAAATTTCACAATGGAAAATACTCTAGTCTAAGATCCAATTCTTGAAAGTGTATAACTCTGTAAAAAGACTTCTTAAACAGTTTTATTAAAACCAGGAATAGAGACCTCTCAAAGACACAATTGCACCCAATCAGTGATGAAAATTACTACCAACCACTAATCATTTTGCAACTCATTTACAAATATATTGCAATCAGTGAAGGAAAATCACAGGCTTAACTGCCCACAATGGCTTTAAAATCTTGGTACAACCCCAACAATGTTCTGTAAGTCAACCAGGAGACTAGACAAAACCTCTCTTGAAAACTCGCATCTACCACGTCCATGATTCCATTCATTTTCAATCAAGCTTGGTGATATTATACTGAGAGCAGGCAGATATTACAGGCCATTTTTTTTCTTGATATAAAACTGGGTGCATAAATTGGAAACTCTAATAAAATCATACAATTTTCCCAAAAATTCAGAGTCACATCAGCATTCTGGTTTCCCAACTGAGCAATTTCATTATTAAAATTTCTGAAAATCAACAGGCCTAGGCCTCTTCCCATTTTATAGGAAGAAATATGGTGTGTAAATTCAGTGGACTAAGGATAGCCCCAAAACAAAACAAAAACCTGCAGTGTGCGAAATTCAATTTTTAAACCACTAGCCCATTCAGGCTACCAGATGGAATTTTTCACTAGCCCGAACCACAGTTTACTAGCCCAAACTGTTTTTAAAAGAAATTAAATGTTATATCAGGAAACAACATTAACATTTAGACATACTCATTTAAAAAGCCTAACAACAAACGTTGAAATTTGGAACAGTTGATTAACAGATATCAATGAGATTGTGACAAAAAAGAAGGTTGTACATTGTGTGCAATGTCTTCTTTCAATGTTGTTCATTGTGCAAAGTCTTTTCAGTCTCTCATCATTTCAGTAACCTTTTAACTGAATATGTACCATATATCTTATGTAAAGAAACAAAAAACATGCTGTTGTATGAAAAGTACAATCCATTTCTATAAGCCATAATTGTTTATATATCTAATAAAACATTTCTGTATTCTGGCTAAGGAAACTGGTTTGCTGGTTTGCTTCTGGGTTAAGCCTTGAACTGCTTTCTTCACTAAAGCATCTACATTTTGCACAGTAAACTGTTGGTCCATTGATGCAAACATTATTGTCTTATCCAAAAATTTTATGCAATTTCCAACAGTATCATTCAAAGTTTTATTGTTGAAGTAAGTAAAGCTATCTGGATGCCAGATCCAGTCAAAAGGTTTAAACTGTAACATCTTTCTGAATGACAGCAATGAATAACAACGCAGACTAAGTCACAGAAAACATCAAAGAAAATGGCATAGTTAACAGTAAAATATCGCAAATCAAGGTGACAGAAAAAAAAAACCAACATCGCTCACTTCAAAAACTTCAATGTTCATCTCCACTTATGAGAAACAGGCCTTAAAATCTTGGATGTCTAGCCTTTCTTTTCTTCATTTTGTCTTAAAGCGGACGCTCATTGTTGCAAGTAGTAAAAAGCGTCTATGGTACCCAATTAACCAAGCGCTTGAAGATGCCAAGCATTTATTGACTTTGAAACCAGTTTTGGATAAATCGCAATGTCACGATCAGTAAACTGGTTCCTCGCTGTTTCCTGGCTCCACTATATTCGATAGATGAGACACCGGTAGACAGCCTAAACTAACAGATCGGCGATCGAAATTTGCTGTCTTTTAATTGAAATATCTTATCAATTTTTCGGCCAATTTTTACAAATTCAAAAAAAAGTTGTTTTCCCTAGTAAAATGCTTACATATATATATGTGCAGTTATTATCACTAGTCCGGTCGGGCTACCACTCTGGGGGAATTTTATTAGCCTGAAACGAAATCCACTAGTCTCGGGCAATCGGGCTAGTGCGAATTTCGCACACTGAACCTGTATTTAAAGAAGAAAAGATGGGTGCTGCAGCCAGTACTCTCTTTAAAGAAACTTTCTTTATTTCAAAATAAAACCACAAAGATCCACATAATTAAAGCTTTGATTTTGCTTCAGACCTTCAAAATTTCTAAACCACATGCTTGGCACTATTCAACCCATTCATAAGTTTGCTTCTGAACCATGCTTAGAAAGAACAATAAGATCTGTCACAAAATAAATGTTGTCAACCTTAATGATGAGGCTTGGGAAAAGGAAGCTCATGTGGAGTTTACTAAGATCTGCGGTGTTGTAATGGTAATTTGACGTGAAGATTCTTTCTATTTTCTGATGGAACAATCCAACATTGAAATTTCCAAGGATCAAAATAGTATCAAACATTTGAATTCTTATTTTCGGATTTAAAGCACAAAATGGTCATTCAAAGTCAAATGATAAGACAATGTATGTAAAATAAACTTATATACCACCAAATAATGCCATCAATTGCTGATAAGCAATTAAAATTATGGTTTTTCCCATTCCAGTGCGTATGCGCAGACAAAACCTAATGGGAGGCTAAGCAAAAAAGGTGTTGGCCCGGTGTTGAATCACTTCCGGGTCGTTGTAGCCTAGAAAGTAGTTCTTTGAAATATTGAAAGTCCAACTTCCAAGGTGTTTTCGCAGGAAAGTGTTACATTTAGAGTATATATATTGGTACTGTGTGATTGCTTTGTCTTCTCCTGCATGTTTTAAATGTGTTTTGTTTGTATTTTACAGGACTACTTCTCCATGCGGTGAGAACCAAAGATGTCTGTTACCAGTCTGGGCGTGACCTCTACCATTTGAATTGACACGCCCCCTCTCTGGAAATCAGCCGATAGCAAAAAAAACGGATCGGTCATGATGCACATTTAACCCCCCAAATGGATTGTGTTAAGATAGTTTAAAGGTGACATGGTCACGAGAAAGTACGGTATGGGAGCAGTTTGTCTCTGTGACTGCTCAAACGGTTGCTATTTAACATGGTGGAGATGGGTGGAAATTAGACCAGGCCGACCCCTATATGAAGAAATTGTGAAGTGTCATAGATTCTTTATTATTGAGTTTAATTCAACGAAACATGTGATTCTAGTAGCAGTGAACACAGGAATCAATTGGATTATAGTATTTCTCAAAGGTTTGTAGATTTTTTTGAATTATTAAGCATTTTGTAATTTTGAGAGGGAAAACCCCAGAAAAGTCTGGCTAGAGTAGCCTCCCTTGCCTTACTCCATCTGTTTTGTGTCGACTGCAACTTTGCAAGGTCAAACAGATGATAACAGCTTAGAACTTCCATTTTTAACGATATTTGAGATGGATAAAGGCAGATTTGTGACTTTTTATACGAAATCAAAGTACTGAAAGTACCGATATATACTATTTGACATCTAATTTGAATAATTGACTGGTGTGGGTAGCCTTAAGACTAGGAAGAATCATCAGTTCTGTCACACAAGCTCCTTGTTTAACAAGTTTGCTCCTTTACTGTTTAGAATGATGTCAAGAAGAAAGCTAAAAACAACACATTTTCTTTTTCCACAATGTTTTATCATGAAAAACTGTTGGTGACATTTCATTTCAAGCTGTCTCGCTTGTTATTAACAAAGGATAGACTACTTTGAGTGCGATACTTATCAGATGTGTTTATGGGCCAAAAACCTTTTTCTTAAACCTTAAGATGCAATATCTGCCTCTGGCGGATATCGTCTGGTCCGAAAGACATATCTCACCCACACCTGATCACCGAATGCAATTATTTGCTCGATCGGTATGAAATTACATGTGAGCATGAATACTCAATTTTCGCTTTACTTTCTGCCTCCAGATGTTTTATCGTTTCAGTTGTTTATTGGTTTATACTCTACATAATTTCTATTTAATTGAATGTGTTTGCTTAGATTTGCATTTTCAATCTGTCCAACAGTCCAATTTATGTCAAATTCATACAAAAAGATTTCGTGCTTGTTTTCACCTTGCATGCCTCATTTTCCTCCCTATTTCGCGGAATGTTATTCTACTTAAACCGGCAAAATTTGCATGGTCCTCTTGGATATGGGTATTAATGGAATTATGTCGCATTGATCATTTCATGTTTTGCGGTTTGGCCATTTTTCTTCAATATTTCAAAGACCCAATAGCAGCTAGGCCTGCTGGTTCCCGGCCTTAACTACGGTAACCGTGCATCTCCTTATGTGTATATTGGCTGGTTTTCATCGGATCTAGGCTGTTTCAACTCTTTTTTAGGGGGCTTGTTCATGGATAAATTGCATTTAGATGACCTTAAGAGTGTTTACACATTAGAAAATGTCTCTTATTGGTACATATATCTATTCTGAGGTGTGCTTTTAAGGGAAAATGTAGGTTTTTTTAGCTAAAAAAAGTGGACTTTTGCTTAGAAGTGTACAAATGTGACACATAGACTAATGGTGTAGGAAATATGTTTGCATATATTGAAAGTGACATTGCTCTAGCATATAACACTGTTTAATTCATTGTAATATGTTTGATACTTTTAATGGAATGAACACTTAAAGAAATTGCTTAAATGCCCCAAAACGCCCATTTCTGTGCACTTTTTGCTACCGACCGAGCGACATTTTTGAAAGCCCTATGTGGTAGGTTGTTCGGTTTGTGGTATTAAATTTTTGTGTTTTATTTATCGCAAGACCTATATTTCCAAGAATAAAAGCGAAAATATCAGATCAATAAAAAAAATCTCCTCATTTAGGTGTTGGCCCGGTGTTGAATCACTTCCGGGTCGTTGTAGCCTAGAAAGTAGTTCTTTGAAATATTGAAAGTCCAACTTCCAAGGTGTTTTCGCAGGAAAGTGTTACATTTAGAGTATATATATTGGTACTGTGTGATTGCTTTGTCTTCTCCTGCATGTTTTAAATGTGTTTTGTTTGTATTTTACAGGACTACTTCTCCATGCGGTGAGAACCAAAGATGTCTGTTACCAGTCTGGGTGTGACCTCTACCATTTGAATTGACACGCCCCCTCTCTGGAAATCAGCCGATAGCAAAAAAACGGATCGGTCATGATGCACATTTAACCCCCCAAATGGATTGTGTTAAGATAGTTTAAAGGTGACATGGTCACGAGAAAGTACGGTATGGGAGCAGTTTGTCTCTGTGACTGCTCAAACGGTTGCTATTTAACATGGTGGAGATGGGTGGAAATTAGACCAGGCCGACCCCAAAAATCATCACCTACCATTCACTAGACCATTCTATCGAAGTTATTATACATGTGGAATACAGACATGTTAAGTGCATGGATTAATTAAAAAAGGATTAACTCACAACTGTGAGTAAAATAATTTGATGATTTTCAATAACAATGGCAAAATGGGCTTTAAAACAATGCGACAAAATGTTTGTCAAAACCGCCTCAAATTAGTTTTGACTACGATGGGGACTAGAAACCAGCTAATCTTGGTTCAATCCCCGATGGCGATCATCTTTTTCACAGCAAGACATATTTCCTAGCAAAGTACTGGTAGGTTGTCGGGAAAACATTTACTATAATGCTCAAGAGTGAGTGCTTGCTTTAAGAAGAAGAACAAAAATGACAAGTTGGGGGTGCCGCAAGTTGGAACGCTGAATCTGGATTCTTACTACATAGGCGTAGGAGCCGGGGGGCCAGGGGGGGCCCGGCCCCCCCAATATCCAGACTGGGGGGGCCAGAGTATACTTTGGCCCCCCCAATATTCACAATGGAAGATGAAGATTTTTGGAAAGAAAAAATGAAAGAAATGGAATTTAACAGCAAAATTAATATAAAAGTGTATTTTGTGCTTTATTTAATACCAATTCGCCTTTTGTTACGAACAATAACCAAAACATTTTGACGTCATCATCGCAAATGGCAATCTGAATACATCGGGTTTATCGAATGAAAGCTCAGCTCACGGAAAGTAGTTTCGACTAACGAAAACAGTGATACAAAACGTACTCTAAGCAGTCAGACTCTATATTGTATTTAAATATAAAGTCATTTTGTGTTCGATGATGTCGCTGAAGTCGTGGCCGTGACAGCATGGTGGCTGTCACTATTGGTTGGTAAAAGTACTATTCACTTTCCGCGTGAATTCGAGTCCTGGCCAATCCTATCTTCTTTTTCTTTTGGTTATTTTGTCTTAACTAAGATACACAATTTCATACGCTTTCTTTTAATTCATTCAATGATATTGAATTTGTAGACGCATGATTAGTCATGAGAAAGTTTAGGAACATTTAATCTTAGACCGGTCCTCATCTGAAGTTGGCCCCCCCAATGTTGAAAACGCTCCTACGCCTATGTACTAATTTGCAAGTGTTTCATTCCTCTGGACCAATCCAAATGAAAAGCTTCAATTTTTAACATGACGCAAGTTAGTGATATGATCGTAGTAATTCTCTTTAGCACAAAAAATAGAGTCTTCGCATTGGAAACGTGTGTTATGTAGGGTAATGTATGCACAGACCAGAAAATTACAGCGACAAATTCCTTTCACATTTTAAAGTCCCACATTTCAGTGCTAAATGAACTTAAACAACACAAATATTTACCTCCATGTAAGCGAATCCATATTTTAGGCACAAGCATACTGTTAAAACAAACGTAGGACCGGTAAAAAGGCCCATGGTTCCAGAATTTCAAGGCGAAAATTGGATGTTAGTCCTCGATAGGGTCCTGAGTGAAATGTTTAACAGAAATGGCGACGTGACGTCATGTCTCATTATGTGAAACAGGTGTTCCGATAAAAGAAGTGATATGATTGGCCAATTTGTCACGTCGTTAATGCGTCAGACTTAGCTTAATTTTGGGGAATATTCACCACAATTATTAACAGATGCGTTTGATGAAAACTTATTTTCATTTTGACAATAATTATTCAATGGCATTTTAACTTTTAGAGTGTTGTTTTGACTTGCCCAAAGAATAATTTTACATAAACGTCAGAACCGTGTTGATAAATTCAGCCAATTGGAGAGCCCGTTCTTTAAGGAAATTGGCTGCTTAACATAAACAATAGAGAACATCCGAATGAACCACCTGCACGTAAAATGGCACCATATGTCAAATTTTATAACTGTCACCTCGTTTGATTATCGGATAAAGCCAATGACATGTGTCTGAGTTGTATTCTACGAGCTCCTTTATGTAAGGGTACAGTTTTCTCTTAATTTGAAACTGATCACGTAAGAATAACACTCCTGTATTTACTAAGATGGTGTGGGACCATGTTATCTGAAAGGATAGAAAGAAGGAACCAAAGGTATGGCCATTCACTGTGAAAGCCTCTGGCTCAATGTTACTCCAGTAAACGTGATTCTTTGCAAACATAGATTATACGAAGGGTCACTGCCATGTCTTATGCGTTATATAGCTGAAAGAGTGGAGAAAAAGTAAGAAATGATCTCTCATTTGTAACAAACTAAGCAAATAGACCTCTAGTAAAAGACGTAATCACATCTGATCAGTCAAAAACACTGTTGTCCACTAATCAGTTGTGTTGTCTGTTGTATTATGTTTTATATTGTATATGTATTGGCCATAGGCACATAAAGTGCCGACATGCCTAATAAAGAGTTTTGAGTTTGAGTTTGAGTTGATATACCTTTATGCTCTCTATAACGATGCATTAGGTTCCTGATTTGCATTAATACTCCATGAACAACAGTCCATAAACATTACACAGTAAAACCTCTCTTTGAATAACGCATCTGCTACAGAAAACTCTGAAACAAAAGAATAAGTTGCACATGATGACAACCTCTCCTTTGATCACATTGGTTTATTTTCAATATCATACAGAACTTTGTTTATCTTGTCTTGATGAGGGTCCTACATGTCTCAGTGGTTAAGGCAATGGACTCAGAACTCGGGGATCCTGGGCTTGAATCCAAAAGAGACCTCCAGTTTCGTGGGAGTGGCCTTTGGCTGATCTCTTCAGAGTCCTAGCCTAGTAATGGTGGATCCAGGAAAGCCGTTACAAAACTGAAACATGTTGGAATGGCACTGATGGAGAGGACCCATATAGGTCCTGTATCAGAAACTTTCTATAACTATGACCTTGTGGTCTGCTGTTTCTTCTAGTTCAAATTAATTCCTAATTCCTAATTCACATATGCAGGAATGGTTTATATGAAATGTTTTACATACTATCTTCAGCCTGTGATACACATTTTTCACTTTTTAGCATGATTATAGATGCTGTCAGCCTGTCTGTCTCTACACTCCTCTGTCATTATTAACCCATTACCAAACGATAACATCATTTAACCAGTTTGTTGCAGACCTCTCTGGAAAACATTGTGGGAAAAGGATAAATTGCTCATAACGAGCAATGTTTCCTTTTCCCACAATGTTTTCTGCCAAATCAGAAGGTTATTTTCAATTTCATCACATTTTGAAATGTAATCTACCAACTCTTTCAATTTGGGACTGTTGAAAATTTGGCGCTTGGTAAAGGGTTAGATGAAACAAATGGATGCCCTGTAAAAACTCCCTATACAACAGAGGATAATAAGGGTGTTGTATTGGCCTATTTGTGTCTTTTTTAAATATGTTTGTCCCCTTTACAACGGAGGTCATGTAAGGGGTTATATAGGCCAACGTACCTCTGGTCTGTATGTCTGGACCCTATATTTTTAAAAGCAGGTCAATAAGGGGTCATATAGGCCTGCATACATTTGTTTTATATGTCCCAGTGGAAAAAAAAACATTTTCTGCCTATTCCAGTCTTCAATTGAAGTGGTTGATTGTTTAACACCCGAGCAAATTTACCTCTATAAGGCATAATCACATCCAATTAGTGAAAAGCACTGTCATCTACTGATCAGTTGTGCTGTCAATGTATTTACCTGTAGTTCCCTATAGAAATACTAAGTTTCTCAAATTTGCAATTCATCATTGCACAAAAATTATCGTTGTTTAATGGTTCGAAAGGTGTTGTTTACAACTTGTACTAGACTTTACTTAGTGTTTAGGATTTTTCCTACAGGTTTTATAACTTTTTGACCTTATTCATGCTACTTTAGAGCATTACTGCCCTTTCAGAATTTATAGTATCTTTCTCAGGATTCTTAAATTCTTGAAGTTTTTAATTAATTGATTAATCAAGCAGACAGGAAAGGCACACTGATGAACAGGTCGTCTCATTTGCAGAAATTGTTATTATCACTGAAGTTCAAGTTTCATTCTTATGTTTTCAGGAAATAAATTAGAGGTTTAGAATAGGCTCCTTACACATCTAACCATGATGGATAAACCACTTACAAAAGCCAGTACACCCAAACAAGTGGAATTTTCAGAATTTGAACATGCCCAAGAAAAACATGAACTGTTGCAAAAGAAGTCTTACATCAACTGTTGGAAACAGTTTCCAAAGAGATATGTGGTTGGAATCATGGCTTTCTTTGGGTTTTGTGAGTACCATTTAGTTTTATTTTCAAGGTTGTTTATCCTTATCAAATTGTCCTAGATTACCAAAATCGACTATTTAATCTCTTGTCTATGCCCTGAGCATTATGAAAAGTTTGTAATAGATACATATTCTTTGATACTCAATTTTGATACAGCTGATGCAGAAGACTATAAAAATGCTGTGATAAAAGGATAAATTTACCTAATTGGGATTTTTTCCTTTTGTATCATTGGTTCATTACCAAAAGCATAAAGAAAAAGTTTTTTTTTTCTGTAATGGTTACTGGTTTAAAGTAAAACCAGTCACAAATTTCCATATAGGTGAACCATATTACAGGTATTGCAGTAAATAACAAGAACTGTTAGTCTTACATTGCATGTGTGAATAACAACAAAAAAAGTCTAATATTGCATAACTTTATGGGAACAACAACAAAAAATAGTTTGATATCGCACATGGGAATAACAACAAAAAATAGTATAACATTAGGTCATACGATGATTGCAGATGTAAAGAATGGACAAACCTTCATGAAATAATACTTTACTTAAGCCATTTTCTCATTTTGAAGCACCTGCTAAGAAAATGCTTAAGAATCCAATTCTGCATTTCTTGCATGCAATTTTAGAAAGTGGTGAAAATAGAAAAAAGTTTTGTCTTCGGTTTTATTATGATTTATGCTATTAGAGCGTTAAGTAACAAACAGCGTTCTTAATTGTACCAGTAAATAATGTCTGTAAATTCTGTGATTAAGACATGTAAAATAATTTTTTTTTTTCTCTCTTTATACTTGAAGGTAATATATATGCTTTAAGAGTGAATCTGAGTGTAGCCATTGTTGCTATGACATCCAACAGAACAATGTTTGTAAATGAAAACAACACATTGGTAAGTAAACTTCTTACAGATCCTCTTGCCATATATCTTGAGACACAACTTAACCCTTTCCCAAACAATAACGACATTTGAACACTCTGTTGCAGACGAGTTTAGAAAACATTAAGGGAAAATGAGAAATTGCTCGCGATGTTTTCTGGCCTATCAGAAGATTATTTTCCAATTTCATCACATTTTGAAAAATCATCTGCAAACTCTTTCAATTTGGGACAGTTGAAAATTCGTTGTTTGGGAAAGAGTTAAGAAATGGTTGTATGAAACAAGAGAAGTTAATTTATACAATAGAAAATTTTATTATTTCCTAAGAGTAAACAAAGAAGACAATACACACTTTGTCAAAACAATTGAGCAATTAGCAAACAAATTATATATTTGGCTAGTGATTTTTTTCTATTGCTGTTTTATAACAGAAGTCAATTTAGGTGAATTTCAACTAATTCTAGGTGTTTTCCATTGGTCCCAGATTGCATCAACACCATCAAGTTCAGGGTCTAAGTCATCACTACCAACAGACCTTTGTATTACAACACATCACAGTGCAATATGGCTTTTTGTGTACCTACATACCGCATCACAATAGAAGTTTTCGTAAAGAAATAGTTCATTAAGTATAACCCCAAAAATTGATTGAGAGGTGTAATAACTACAAAACAGGTTAATTCAACATTTTAATCAAAACCAGTTAACAAATACAAAAATGTATTGGAGTTTTTCGTAGAAGAACTATATCTTTGCATATGTGATAGCTTATGACGTCACAACAACAACACTGACGTCCCTACTTATAGATTGGTTTACCCACAATCCTACCGTGTGATAGTACACAGGTTAGTGCAAAGGGGACCTATCCAACACAATGCATCAACACAGCAAATGATTTGTCATATACCCTGTAAATAATATGTTGACTTGGTTTTATTTGATGTTGACCTAAGAATGTTGTTTAATTTTTTTTGTTGTCTGCATTACCAAAACCTTGAATATCTACTTGATTTTGATGAGGAAAGATACTTAGAATAGCAAACAGGTTAGATCACAGGCTAAATTATTTGTGTGGATTTTTATCAATTTTCCCTATTTACTAAAATTCATCTAGCATAATTTTGGTGCTCACTTGTGCCACAGGAATAGAGTCAGCATTGATTTATTAAAACATTTTTAATTATTCTACTTTGTACACGATTTGAAGAATTTTTATGGAAAAACATTCTTTTATTCCAGACGATTATCCCTGAGTTTGAATTCAGTTCCAGAGAAAGGGGCATCATTCTCAGCTCCTTTTTCTATGGCTACATATTTACCCAGCTTCCTGGAGGTGAGTCTTGTTGTTGTTGTTGTTGTTGTTGTTGCTTCTTTTGTAAATGATGTTTCCTGTTACCTTGGGTTGAACAGTTCTAACAAAAGTTAAATTGCTTTTCATCTTTTAATCTTTAATCTGTAGTTGATACTACATGTGTTTAATGTGTATTCAAAAAGTATTGAAGCAAGTTTAACCCATTACCAAACAGAACGACATTTGACAACATTTTGACGACTCTGGAAAAGGAGAAACTGATCGTAACAAGCAATTTTTCTTTTTCTGACAATGTTTTCTGTCCTATCAGATGATTATTTTTCAAATTCATCCCATTTTGTAATGTTGTATGCAAACCCCGATCCATTTGGGATAGTCAAATATTTGGGGCTTAGTAAAGGGTTAAGAATGCATGTTTATCATAGGGGAAAAGTATACCAGGGAAACATTGCCTGATTGAAATTTGAACTTAGAAATTATTCAGACAAATGCAGAGTTGCCCAAGTGTGTCACTAAGATTATTTCTTGCAAAAACATTTCAAGTGGTTTGTTTTAGAACAGAGCATTTCGTTTATTCTTACAACAAATACAATAAATACAACATGAGGATATAGATTGTAGAGTGTAGTCATTAAATAGGTCCTGCGTGGCTCAGTAATTAAGGTTGTGGACTCAGAACTTGGTGGTCCTGAGTTCAAGCCCCACTGAGACCTCTTGTTTGGTGGGAGTGACCTTTGGCAAGTCACTTTAAAGCCCTAGTACTGGTGCATCCAGGAGGTAGTTACAAAACGGACAAATATTGGTAAGGCACTGACAAAGAGGATTTACTGTTAACTATAACTATAGGGAGCAATTATGGTTGACTTAATAACAGCAAAGGGAAATATATGTACTTACTATGTTCATTTCTTTTTTATTTTGATATTTTTTAAAGCATAAATGGCATGTAGCACTTATATGTGCATGGATACAAACTTCAAGGAATAAGTGTATTTTTTTTTACTTTATTATAATTGAATGAAAATCAACATTTTCTTCCTGACTTATGGATTGAATGCATTCTCACAAGGCAAATGGTGTTTTTGGTGTATTGATATTTCCATAACCTCCAGTGTATGCTTTTCTAGCCAAAATCAATTTAGTTAGCTCCCAGTACTGCAGCACAATCTATAAATCAAAAGGGATTTGCCGTAAAATACCGGCCTTTATTGCCTTCTTTTATTGTAGGTTTTTAGTCGAATTGCCATGTTCCTAAAGCCAATATGATTTATTTCTGTATTTTCCACACAAATCAAAAAGCTGAATTAACTTGTGCATTCATTTTAGAAAATGTTATCATTTCCATTTTGCATGTATTCTGTCATGCATGTTCAGCAGAATCACCTTTATATGGGGATAGTAAAAAGGTATGCACACTGACCTAAATAGTGCTGGAACCGACTTCATGCTTATGCAAAAAAGGTAGTCCAGGCTGGCCTGTGATCTTACCTATTTCCTACACCGGATATTTTTCCTCAAAAAGATTAAGCAGATATTTATGGTTTTTGAAAGCAAACGAAACAAAGATCTTGTTTAAGAAAATTACTTGGCATTCCTAGGGATGAGGGTTACATTGAGAAAGATTCCATTGGAAAAAGCCCAGTGTATTTATCTTGAACTCGGAATATCCCATTTGAAAAAGTATACCCATAACCCTATTTGATAACTGGTCAGAATTGTGAGTATCAGCAAATAGGCAATCATCAATATGGAAGGTTCACTGCAAAACTATATACATGTAGAAGTAATGAACTTACCAATTTGAACCCACAATATAATATCAACATCAAATTTTTACATCAAAATATTTTAATTCTGAAATTGTCGATAACACACATTAACACACATCTGCAATAAAGGATTAAAGAAACAACTGACAAGGAAATTTTGCTCACAATGAACATTTTCTCCTTTTCTCACAATGGTTTCTAATTAATAGCATAAATCAAAATGTAATTTCTCTTTCATCAATACATATATTTGCTTTTTCTTCAAATTTGAATCAGTTACTAAAAAGCATATGTTGG
This sequence comes from Cerastoderma edule, assembly GCA_947846245.1. Taxonomy (NCBI): domain Eukaryota; kingdom Metazoa; phylum Mollusca; class Bivalvia; order Cardiida; family Cardiidae; genus Cerastoderma; species Cerastoderma edule. The sequence continues at coordinate 25,885,310 of OX401409.1, forward strand.
AATTTCTAAGGGCTGTCAGCTAAGGTCATTGTTTGTCTGTCATTCGATATAAGGTCATTTGGTCTTTACTATTGGCTATAAAAAGCAGTACATATATTTGATGACTGTGCAGTATTTGACAAAGTGTTGATGTTTCAGTATATTCCTCTTCTTGTATTCTTGAGAAGCATTTGAGCCTTGGACGATTGATATTGACTATTATATAGTATGTAAGGGTAGTGCAGTTTTCACAGAATTCAAGTTAATTGCTTCAAAACATCTATGAAAACAAAGCTAATTTTTAAGAAAGGCTATCAAGTTGTTTTTTGCTTGATGTTGGTTTTATTCCTGTTCTGAGAATGACATGATAATTTATCAGAGTTTTACTACATCCAACTTCTGATATTATCAATTTCTAGTGAGCCCAAACCTCTGAGTGGAGTTAATGTCTTTCCTTCCTTGAATTATTCATATTGTTTCTAGCCTTATACAGGCATTGAATTGTATATGCATCGTGATGGAACAAACATGCGAATTTGATTTGCATTTTTGCTGATAGCTAGGGAAAGAAATTTTAACCAAGTATTGGAAGAGGGAATTTATCCCCTCAAATGAACAAAATGCTCAAATTGAACTTTTACAAAAATTATTCTTTGTTTTATCCCTTTATCTTAAAGGGACTAAACTTAAAGATTTGTGGTCTGGGTGTAATACACATTAAAAATAAGATTTAAATAATCCTTGTCAATAAAGCATAGACTGTTTTCAATTTCTTTACTTCTATGTTGCTGAAACCTTGTGTTTTTCGTTAAATAATGTGAAATGAGCCATGACACCTGTCAGAGCTTCTATGGGAAAGCAGGTCTATAAATAAACGCAGGAATTTCTTTTTGCACACCTTGCTCAAGTCATGTGACAAGAGCAGTTAAATACTGCGTAAGACCCATGTGAGGATGGAATCTAATAAAAAAGAAAGGGTTCCTTCATCTATTTATAATGTGGCTTTCCCATAGAAGCGCTGTGTGAGGGGGCGAAGGCTCATTTCACATTATTTTACAAAAACATGGGGTTTCAGCAACTAAGAATTAAAAAATAACTAAAAATGGTTTTTGATATAATTACAATGATTGTAGGTATTAAATCTTGAATGTTTTATTCCAACAGCACACATTTCTGACTTAGTTCCATAAAAGTCTTCTATGGCAAATGAGTCAATGTGAGGTATTATGGTTAAGACAAAAATTAAGGAAAAGTCCATGTGCCATGGTTTGTGTAAAGTATGATACAAACGATGTCTTAATAATTCAAAATTTATCTTCAAGGGATCAATGCAAAACTGTATTAAGTGCTTCACAAAAGTGATGCACTAATACTACAATAGGGCATTGGGCCCTTACTTCACTATATAAGTGCAAGCTTTTGTTTGCCCCAGAGAAATGGTGTATAGATCATATCCAGGAATATCCCTAACAGAAACCTCATCTTGTCTAAAAGCCTTATGAATATGATTAATGGTCAGTTCTTGTTACATCTTTATTATGTGTGAACACATCCGCCATCCAAACCCCTGTAGAAAACTGAGGTTCATCTAAATTGAAACCACCAGGGTAGAATTTGTCACAAGTTGGAAAGCAGGGCTTAATGTACTCATTTTATTGTGTTTTGGCTTAAGGCACTTTCCTCTTTTGTTCAATCAGCTCACCTTTTCTGTATATTTTCCCTGTGATAATCCCTAAAAAACTCAGTGAAAAAGAAATTAGAATTTGGACAAAACTGTAAGCAGTTTCTGTGATAGGATAGAAGATTATTCTTGGAAAATTCCTATCTTTCTTACAAATATTGTGAAATAATTTGCTATTGTAAATCTAATATAAGCATAAATGACATAATGTGACTAATTTTAGAATATACAGTCATGTAGTCTGATCTATATAATTAAGATAATATATAAAGGTTAGCCAAGATATGTAATTCAGCGATCTCCCCTGGAAAGGATTCAAGAAGTGTGTACATGAATTTCGCCAATGTCTTTCAATGAATTACATGAACATATTCATGAACATCAAGAACATGTTCATGAATATGAAATTCATGATGAACAGTTCTTGAATCCTTTGCAAGGGCTGTATTGTCCAGCAAAATTGTTTTATGGGCATAACCAAGCAGGGTTAAGGCTGGTCGATTGTTCCAACAGCTGATTGATTCAGTCCTCATGGATTTAGTCACAAGGAAAGTATTCATCTACCGGTAAGTCAAAACTGATAAACATGGATGAGTACAATATTGCAGTTTGACACATTAATGTAAGCATCTCGGAGAGAACATTCCAATGATGTGATACTTTTCAATTTTGTTTATCATAATATTGAAATAAAAGGGAATTTTGTTTTGAACTTACTTAAATCTTTAGTGTAAAATGTTTAGTACAACACATAGGCGTAGGAGCATTTTCAACCTTCGGGGGGCCAACTTCAGATGCGGATCGGTCTAAGAATAAATGTTCCTAAACTTTTTCATGACTATTCAAGCATTTAAAAATTCAATAACATTATAAGAATTAAAAGAAAGCATATGAAAAAGTGTATCTTTAATAAAAGATAAAAAAGGATATGCCAGGTCTCGATCTCACTCGGAAATCAAATGTATTGATCTAAACAAAAAGTGGCAATGACCAGGCTGTCACAGCCACGGATTCAACTAATTTAAACAGTTAAAGAGTTAGATTATTCTTTAAGCTTTAGCTAATAATTGAAGACAATATTGAGTCTGACTCCTTAAGAACACGTTTTCACCACTGTTTTCGTCAATCAATACTTCCTGGAAATTTTTGTGAGCTGAGTTTTCATTGGATAAACCCGATGTGTTCAGACATTCTGAACACCTCGCCCATTTCTTAGTATATCTACCGACTTGTGACGGGGATTGCTGAGTAGATACGATTGGTGTTCAGATTGCCATTTGTGATGATGACGTCAAAAAGATCTTGGTCATTGTTCGTAACAAAAGGCGAATTTGTATTAGAAAAAGCACAAAAATACATTTATTTCTATTCTGCTGTTAAATTTCATTTCTTTCATTTTTCCTTTCAAATATCTTCATTTGCCATTGTGGATAATGGGGGGGCCAAAGTATACTCTGACCCGGCACAACCGGATTTTGTAACCAGTCCAAATTGAGAGAGTAATAAAACGTAAATGATTTATGAAACTTGGTAAGAATCATTACGACAAGGATAGATTAGTTTGAAGCAGTTTATCCTTTTATCAGATTGGTTTCTAAAGTCTTTGGCAGCAGAATTGTCAAAATTGGTTCTGATGGATGAAGTGGTGAAACAAATGTGTTTTATATTGTGCTATAGATAAGTTGTATTTTGAACTTGAATTGACTGTTTTTTCCCTGCACATGAATAGTTTTGTTGTCAAGTTGTACTTCTTCTGCATATCCAGATTTTACCAGCTGCTGAAGTAATTGGGTAGAATAATTGTCTTTTAAAAAGACAACTTTGCCTACATGTTATTCTGCATCTGTTCACAAACTTGAGACAAAACCACCATGATGTGTATTTAGCTTTTATTATCTACCTAATGTTTGGTGAACATCATGTCTCAATGTTATCATTACAACTAATGCCAGGTACAGCTTCTACAGTATTTAAGACTTAACCCATTACCAAACAATAGCGACATTTGACCAGTTTGTTAACAATGATTCTGGAAAACATTGTGGGAAAAGGATAAATTGCTCTTAATGAGCATTTCTCCTTTTCCCACAATGTTTTCTGCTCTATGAAAAGATTATTTTTCAATTTCGTCACATTTTGAAATGTCGTCTGCAATTTGAAGATACAAAAGTAACTTGCTAAAAGATGCACACCAATTAATTCTGCTAATATAACTGTATATCTATAGAATTTGAAGTAAATCAGATTCTTTGAGGGTGTTTCAACCAACAATGATAACTTTCGTTTTCGTTATCAAAACTCCTTATTGTTTGTACTCATGAGTATAATTTGCTTCCCTCTTTGGAGCCATTCCCTTGCAAAATATTCTCAAAATTGTTCATGAACTGCATGAACAGCAATAAGCACAAATATGGCTGTTCATGAACACAAAATTGCTCTAGTGTGATAGATAAAGTCTGTCTCAAACCAATGCATCCTGGTCATGTTGGAATTTGATAGCTAGCACATTCGACCGTCTGTCTAGACGATATTGAACTCTGCAATCGTAAGCACATTCTGAGATATTCAGATATTCCAGGGAATCAATAAAAGTTATTTTCCATAACTATGCAATGTGGAAAGCTATTTCCCTTAATGCATCAAACCATACCAACCGGTATTCATTTTTGTGGTTTTGAAGAATGACCTCAAGAGTAACTATGTCAAAAGACAGAAATAAAGTATCATACAATTTCTGTTGTTTCATAGCTTACTCTAGCTAAGTTATGAATATAATATCATTTGTAATCTTAAATCAATTTTTGATTGCTACAATGCTTTGATTCAGCATGGTCAAAACCCTTTGTATAGAAAACAGCCACCTCTCCTTTACAATACAGTGATAGGATTTTTTCCGTCTGGATTTCTCCCTACTTCAAAAAGATTATTGCTTAACTCAATTTTTTTTACCCTTCTAGTGAAACCCTCACCATCTCAATTTGTACAGTTGTCGGCAACAACTTCTTTCTAATTCAGATTGATTGAAATGTTTCATTTGGTAAAAAGGATTTGGAAAGTGAATATGATTTCATACTATGACTCATTAATCATTACATCCTTTATCATAAATTTATAACATGTATCAGGAGATGTATGACACCACCATAAAAAAAAGGAGAAATTGTTCATGTCCAGAAACTTCTTACACTAAATTAAAGCCATATGTTTTTGAATTCTTTCTTGAACAGAACCAAGTCAAATATGAGTAAACCCATTTCCCTCTATTGAAATTGGTAACCAGTTGAAAATTTATCCATTAGAATTCTGGGTGACTATCTAAATAGATATTTTGGTGATGTCTGCTTTTCAAAAGCTTTATTATTTTCTTTGTTTTGATGAGGAGAGATTCTCAGTGAAGCAAATTGGTAAGATCACAGACCAGCCGCCAATTTACTTGGCGGCTTGCCTGGACATATCCTGTTTGCATAAGCATGAAGTTGGTTCCAGCACTATAAGAGTTATGCTTTGTTGATGATATTGTGTAAAACCTATAGTGTCAAAAGGAGACAATTTTCTTTCCAAAAATGTTATTTTTCTCTTGTTACCATTCTTCTGCAGCAGATACGGCAAGGTAAAGTATTGTAGAGTAATTAGTGGTTATAGGGTTTCATAAGTTGCAAAGAAGGAAGTATTATTGAGTATTTTGTCATAAAAACACATATAGAGGCATCTTTAGTTGTGTAACGTTCCTTGAACGTTTATGCAAATTAGGAACCAAATGCATTGTTTGAGAGAACATGCTGGTATATATATATATAGACAACACAACTGCTCAGTGAACGACACTGTTTTTCTCTGTGTTTGTGTCTTTGAGAAGTTCATTTGCTCGGTTTGTTACAGTAGTGAGGGTTTGAGTTTTATTTGACACTTTTTTGGTAGGAAACTGTAGTTTAGAAGTTTTGTTATATATATTAATCATGATTTTCGTTGGTCATTTTCAAATGCTTCAATTTAGACTTGTCTCATATTCAAAAAAAGTTTAAATAATGTATGATGCCAGAAATGTAGCAGATATGTAAGTAGATGTATACATAGTGTAAATTATTGAGTTTGTTGTTATAATGATAATGGCAGCTTTTGACCTTTACAAAGTTGTGTACCAGATTAACCCCTTAACCCTTTCCCAAACAATAAATTTTCGACTGTCCTAAATTGAAAGAGTTTCTAGACGACATTTCAAAATGTGATGTAATCAGAAAATAATCTTCTGATAGGGCAGTAAACATGGTGGGAAAAGGTAAAATCACTCATTTGGGATATGTACATCAATGGACATTTTTGCATAATTTGTTCGGTGCTCATCAAAGCACTCAATGTTTGGTCATCAATAATATTAACTGGGTATTGTATCTGTGTTTAACATTATCTGCTTCAAGTCACATACATGTAACAGTCTACATGTGTTTGTAAATAAAGGCCAATGGCTCCCAATTATTATTTTTAAAGATATATAAAACAAATCAATAAATATAGCAAAACTTTTTAGGGATGAAATAAACAACAAAAAGGATTTCTTCAATACAAGACTTCAAAGTTACTATATGTGATACAATCATTATACCAAGTGTACAGAAGAACCAGTTTTTTACATTTTGTTTTCAAAACGATTGAAAGATATGGTATTCAGTTTCCACAATTAAAAATACAAATGTATAAACACACAAAAGACATGTCCTAAATCCTTTGTTGATATAAATCCAAATCAAGTTTAAATGTTTATCATTTTCAGAATCAACAGCATAGCTAGCTTTGGCAAAGTATCAAACCATATCAACATGTCTACTAGTAGGGTCTAAAAAGGTTAACCTTTTCCCAAACAACAAAATTCGACTGTCCCAAATTGAAAGACTTTGCAGACAAGATTTCAAAATGTGATGAAATTGAACAATATTCTTCAGAAAGAACAGAAAACCTTGTGGGAAAAGGAAAAATTGCACGTTATGTGCAATTTCTCCTTTTCCCATAATGTTTTCTAAAGTCGTCTGCAACAAAATCGTCAAATGTTGGTATTGTTTGGGAAAGGGTTAAGCCATAAAACTTTACTTTGAAGTATCTGCAGCAGAGGACTTGAGAAGAAATCAGTGTGACAAATCCATAAATTGCTCCTATTGAGCAAGAAAAAGATGAATTATTATCATTAAGCAGTCCATTCTTTTGTCAAAATGGTCAAACATTTAAAATGGCCCATAATGAGGTGTGGTTTTTAGTGTCTTCTGATGTAGATGCCTTACAACTGAGTCTTTATAAAGTAAAGGGTGGTGAGCGATTTCTGCTGACCCAAGTTCATATTTAAGGCCTTCAGCAGATGCATCAGAAGTGAGTTCCATTAAATAAGGGGATGAATTCCTTTCCAGAAGGAATATTTAACCCTGGAGAAAACTTAATCAAACACCAGTTCTCTCAATGGAGATTATTTTGAGAACCCATCTCTAAGAATTACTCTTACTATCTAAAATGAAGAGGAAGTATGCAAGCAAAATCCACAGAATCAAATAAGTATCTGTTTTGTCAAGTTGGAAGAACACTGCACTTTGTTATAATGTTTTCTTGGTTATTGCTACTCTAATAATCAGCCTTTCTGCAGCTATTCCAAGTATAATTTATCCAAGTAGCCCTTACTCATTTCCTTTTTTTGTATGAATTATTGTCATGTACTCTTTTTTATACAGATTTGATTCAACATATTGATGAAAGGATAAAAATAGAAAATGATTGATTAACTAATATATCCTGATTGTACTTATTGGTTCTTCAATAATTCATACACTTATTTATCAATAAATACTCAGTCTGTTCAACTTGCTCTTGATTTGGAACTGACTCAAAATGAGCTGCTGTGGTCAATAATACTGTTAGCTGAACCCTACTTCAGACTTATCTTGATTTCCATGCCAGACATTGATGTTTGGAAGCAATTTAACCCTTCCCCATGTACCGGTATACTGTATCAGTCGGTGGTTCAATGCAAGACTATAGTAAGTGCTTCACATACGTGCAGCACTTACTATAGTATTGCACTGAACCCTCGAGATTCTGTGGTTTAGACAAGGGGGCATATTTGGGGCTTTAACATACAGTATTATGAAAAAATAAAAGACAAATTTTATTTTGTTTGTACTCGTTTGAATTGCCTTGATGATATAATTATGATGAGTACCCACAATATAAAGTCTAGACAAGCAATCAAGAAGATTAAGTAACAGAAAACAAACCTCTTACCTGAATCTCTGTCTTTTATTGTGTCTGCAAAAGAAGGCTGGAGAACCTGTATATCTTGCAATTTCTCCTTTAAACACAGTGGTTTCTCGTTAAACTAAAATTAATGATTTCATATCAGTCATCAGTACAATTTATAAATTATAAACTTCTTACTTTCTTAAGTGGATAAGTAACAGAACTTCTAATGGGGGAGCGGGTAATACAGTAATTGGAAGTCCTTATCATTGATTGCTATCATGAATAAATTTTATTCCTTTTTTTCTGCCAACATCAAACACTAGACATGAGTTGTTCTTTGGGCAGAAACTGTCGGTTTATCAATACCCCCTTAAAGAGTTTTACAACAGTCCATATTCGGCCAATTGCAATGTATAAAAGATATGACAAACAGAAAAATCTTCACTGGCTGAAGGTGTTTCTCATTGAGCCTTCTTTTATTGGTGTTCAAGGCAAGTCTTTATGATGTAAAAACTTTTATAGCTAGGTGTCTAGTCAGAGACTGACTCAAAAGCATCATTTGATGTTCAAGACTGTTCTCTAATGCTGATCAAACCTTTTTTTGGTCAAATATCCCATTTGTTGAAAGCACCATCACAGAACAAGTAATTATTTATGAACAAGATATTAGGTTTAATTAAAAGTTTCTTGACTATAAAGAGCAAAAACGACTGATATAAAAGATAAATTACTTGTGGCAAGCAGTTTTTAATGGTTTGACCAATGTTTTTTTTAGATCTTCTACTGCATGTGCATTGGGGGTTCTGTGCAATACTGCAGTAAGTGCTTCATTATTGTGAAGCAGAAACACTAACTTTAGTATTGCAAAGAACCCTTAGAGTGTAAATTTTAATTGTATGGATAACATTTTCATGGATAATTGTTAATATTGACTGTACAGTATATGATATAGGGTGCAGGCACTTTTTTAAGACGTAACTTGAGTCTTAATCTTTCTTTTGCCATATTTGCCCATTTGCCAAACATATGATCATCATAGATCTAAAAGCATAAAAACACCATATTTAAGGTTCAATGCAAGACAATATTAAGTGATTCACAAATGTGAATCATTTACTTTAGTCTTGCACTGAACCCTTCGTTGATATCGACTGTTAATGTTTTCTCAGAGATGCACAAAGCAATCCCCTGATATTAAAATGGGTCTTTTCACAGTAGACTATATTAGTAATGGCCTCTCTCCATGATACTCTGGGGTATGGGGATGGCGTTATGAAAAGGAGAGCCTGTTGCAGGTCAAATAAAGGCTTTGTAAAAAGCATTAACCCATTACCAAACAACAATGACATTTAGTGTAGACTTATTTATTTTACATCCATTGTGATGGAAGCTTGAAGCTTATTAAATTAAACTTTCAATGACTGCTTCCTGGGCACCACACCAGTACTTGCACCAATGTGTGGGTTTGTCCCGGCAATTTTCACCTTGCCTAACAGGGATTCAAACCCGGGACCATCAATACAATTTAGAGCCAACGCTCTACCACTGCACCACTGTCGCCCACCAATGACATTTGACCAGTTTGTTGCAGACAAGTACGATGTAAAACATTGCGCGACAATGTTTTCTGTCGTATCAGAAGTTTATTTTTTTTCAATTTCATCATATTTTGTATTGTTGTCTGCAAACTCTTTCAATTTGTGACGTTTGAAAATTTGGCGTTTGGTAAAGGGTTAAACCACAAACTATCAAGAAAATCACGAAGGCTCTCAGTGCTTTGATTGGCAAGTAAGATCCCTTTATTTAAAGGTCTTCTCAACTGAAACCTTGAAGCTATACCATTTAGTGCAATTTATCCACTTATCAAAGATTCCTAGAGTATTTCCCTAATAGTAAGTCTTTCCCATAAGAGTTTATTTGGTTTCATAAGGAGACTTTTGTAATAATGGCCTTGATAGTTTGCACTATGACAGACACATAGCCCTTTGGTTCACACCTAACTTGAAATGTTTCAGATGAATAATGGAAGCTTGTACAATAATACTCATTTGTCTGTCACCAACAGACATAGTATATGCAAAAGTTGTGTTATTGACTCAGAGAGACTTTGGCTTCCAAAAGCTTTAACACATTATCTGTCTGTGAAGGTTTGATGTTGTTTTGTGCCCTTCATATTGTTGATAGATCCAATGAAATAAGTATCATTTATAAAGGTAAAATACTAGGGATGGGAACGAATAGTGAAATCACTATTCGAATATTCGACTAGAACTATTCGAATATATTCGAATATTCGATTTTAGAATTCGTTTACATGTACGTGCATGCAATATCAAAGCAGTAATAACCATTATTTCGTTTTTTATCAACAGACAACTTTTCCAGTTTCTTACAGAGTTGGTCCATCAGAAACTTAAATAGTTCAAGTGATTCAGTAGGTTGGATGTTGAATTCTTGAATACAAAGTCCTGGTTACACAGGTTACAGGTTTATCGAATAGATGTAGAAATTAGAATGAAGATAAGTTTGACAAATTATTCTGAAGAAAAATATACTTTCTAACACATTATTTGATTGGTCTTCGTGCATATGCAATCATGATTACAATTGGTTATTGAAAGAGTAATTGTTTAATTTTACGACAAACAAGTTACGTGATTGGTTGACACTGACAATTGTCAATTAGCGTGATTGACTTGTTTTGGATAATAAAGAGCAAGTGCAGATCATTAAGGTGTTAGATTTAGCGGCTTAAAATCGACTATTTTCACACTTAGGAATTAATCGTTTTGCAAACTGTCAAAAGATGTGGTAATTTGTCACAGGTGTTTTACTGTGTGACATACGTTGTAAAAACATCGTAACTGCACCTGGAGCTAGGCACGTTCTTCGATAGTTGGGATCGGTTTAGAGGAAGAAAATGAAAATAAAACAACATTATTTTTGAATAAAATTTATGGTAAACATACAGTAATATGGGTTCATTAAAATCGAATATTCGAATACTATTTTGCTATTCGAATATTCGACCCGCTATTCGAATATTCGAATATTCGTTCCCATCCCTATAAAATACTGAAAAAACAATATGTCAACCATTCAGTGTGAATCAATAGTTAATCTTTCATGTATGTGTGACTCACTTTAGCCCTTATAGTGCTGGAACTGACATCATGCTTATGCAAACAGGTTAGATCCAGGCCAGCCGCCAATTAACCTTACGGCACAGAGCAGTTAACCACGTCCACCAAAAACAGGGGGGTCACTCTAATTTCTCCGACATTCCAAGTAAAATAGCGTCAATGCACAAACTAGGATCCCCGACTGACATTGCTGATGATTTCGGAAATTCTTATTTGAAATCGGAGATATTCTGACAAAATAAGCACCTGCCTTTGTTGCTGGATGCTACGTACATAGCGTGACATTTTGTAAAAAGAAATGGTGAATAAGTGGGCATTAGCAGAGTCATAAATAACAGCTCTGTTATATACAGTCGAGCCTCGTTTATCCGAACACTTTTGTTCTCTGGAGTAATGTTCGTATTAACGAATAATCCGGAATAAACAATCGGCGAGTTTCCAGTGAAATGTTTACCTATACACCGTTTTTCATAATAATTACTATGAAGTAAATAAAACCATAATAATTGAAAATGATTGCCAGACATTGTCTCCTGATCGCTGTAAATGCAGCAAGTTAACACCTTTTACAAACTCTAAGACTTTCTGCACTCGACAAAAATTACAATTAGGTTAGGCCAGTTAACTGACTAAATGACCGATTTACAAACAATCAACACCTTTCATTACACTACACTCTGTGACATTTTATGGTAAAGCATACATGCGAATTTGCCATATTAGTTAGGCTTGGTACCCGACTTTTATTGTCCGGAGCCGGAACACGGATTTTCCGGATAAAACAGTGAAATTAATTAAGGTAAGGACCGTTCCCTACAAATTCTGTTTGGATGGCAAATTATACGGATTAACGACGTTCGTACTATTGAGGCTTGACTGAATGTCTATGGCATTAGAGGAGTGAACTCAAGCTGTCTGGGGTCCGATCGGCATCAAACACGATCCGTCCATAGTCCCAACAGACTCGGGTCTGGTTGACATTGGTCCGTTCGGCACTGGTTCGACCAGAACTTCAAAATGACCGTTGGAATTGGTAGTAATGGTATATGTTGCGATTCTGGTGTAAGAAAATGCTGATTACAACAGTCCCTATTTTGTAGCCATTTAAGATGATAATCAAGCCATAAAAACACCATTTTTTTATGCTACTAAATCCATTATCAAACTTTTGCCACTTGATTACAAACTAAGGGTAATTTAACCAAACGCAATTACTTTCAACTGTCCCAAATTTAAAGAGTTTGCAGATCAAATTTCAATAAAAATGATGAATAATTTTCTGATAGGTCAGAAAACATTGTCGGAAAAGGAATAATTGTTCTTTAAGAGCAAATTCTCATATTCCAACAATGTTTTTTATAGTTGTCTGCAACAAAGTGGTCAAATGTTGTTATTGTTTGGTAAATGGTTAACAAACTTCGATTGTTACAAGGGTTGTTACGCTAATTAACATCAATCTGACACAATTGCACTTTATGGTCAAGTCACAAATCCTTTATTGTTTAGCCGATTGGCGGTCTTTGTAATCAACCATTGACCACAAAGAGTGTGTTTTACAACATATCAAAGCAACCATGTTTCCTCAGATTCTTTTATGTATTCGGATAATGTTGCAACAAGAAAATAGGGCTTTGACTTTGTTAATAGCTTTAAAATTTGGATACGGATAATGTTGCAACAAGAAAATAGGGCTTTGACTTTGTTAATAGCTTTAAAATTTGGATACGGATAATGTTGCAACAAGAAAATAGGGCTTTGACTTTGTTAATAGCTTTAAAATTTGGATACGGATAATGTTGCAACAAGAAAATAGGGCTTTGACTTTGTTAATAGCTTTAAAATTTGGATACGATACATCGATCATTACATGTAGGCGGATTGATGAGCTATAATAAAAAAGTAAATTATTTGGTTAATCTGGGTCCGTTTAAAAACAAAATTTATTAATTAAAATCCAATTTGAAGAATTTTTACATATCCAACTGGAAACCTGGAAACCATGGACTCTCACATCATTATCGATCAATATTGTCATGTATTTTTAGTTTACATTTCATTCATAATTAAATGCAACTATTGACATTTGTCCTTATGTGTTAATTCCGTTTTTAAAAATTTTGATTTTCAAACGAAGATTAAAGAAAAAAAAAACAATTACTTTATTGTGAAAGAACAAAAAATTAAATAAAACTATATCTCATATTTCTATTCTTTAACTCGTTTAATACATTAACAGTATGCATTAATTGAAGCACTTACTATAGTATTACACTGAACCCTCAATTTATTGTTGTTTTTTTCTTTTGACAGCTTTTCCCTGTCACAAATTTTAACTTTGCTTACAGCATAAAATAAGCCTAAATTAATCTTTCAATTTGAAAAGACCTTCAGAAGACACCACCGTTTCCTGGAATAAAGATGTCTGTTGTCACTTATTTTATTGTTGTTGTCAATTACATTATCATTATAGATGTTGCTGTACTGATGAAAATTACATAATACAGGTAAATTTTTAACACATTAACTAACTCCATATCCTTTATGTCGTTTTAGGCTATCTGGCAACGAGGATCGGAGGGAAACATTTGTTTGGTGGAGGGATATTCCTTACAGCCTTCTTCACACTGTTGACACCAACGTGTGCAAGGTTAAATGTGTATACACTGGTTGCTGTTAGAATCATCATGGGACTTTTTGAGGTAGGTCTTATCATGTATTCTCTGATACTAAATGATGGATTTGCAACATATTTCTTCCAGAATGCTATTGAAGTTATAGTAAACAGAGTTTTTTGTTTTTCCATTAATGTACAGGACTCAGTCTTGAGTGTTAATGTACATGTTCCCTAGATGACTACCAGTACTAGGCTAGGAAATGTCTCTTGCCCAAGGACACTCCACGGTGAAATAATTGGCCGCCTTCGGGGATCGAACCCGGGGTGACCAGCCCCTAGTCCCTGACGCTAACCACTACACCACCGCGGAAGAAGACTTACTCTTTTTATTATAATTTTGTTGATTTTGTTGATGCTGCTTTTCAAAGATGTGAAGAAACTTGGATATTATAATTTTATTGCTTTAAAACTGTATAGCAAAATGATGTACTGTTGCATGAGAGCCATTAGAAGTCAAATAAGTTTGTGTTAAAGGCACATAAAAGGAGATAAGTACAGATAATTTACTGAAAAAATATATGGATTTCTTTAATGATGTTCATAAAAGTCATGAGAATTAATTTACAATTGCATTTAGACCCTATTAAAAAGATTCCTTTAACACAAGTTATTTTGTGCTTGAAATATAGTTGTCTCCAATTCAATCATGTTTATCAACAACCTGTTTGTTTACATATTCAAAATAAAGAATTCTGATTGGTCGGTTCAAATATTTGTGTATCAACTGTCAAGGTCAGAGGTGAAAAATGAGGCAATCTGAATTATCAAACTTGCTAATCCAGGTTATTTCTAGTAGACTTTCAGTTCAAGTTTTGCTGATGGTTTTTTTTGGAGATTACTAACTTAATCTGATCAAAAGTTTACCAAATGAAATAGTTTGATATAGCATTAATCTCCTTTTATGTGCCTTTAAAAAAAAGAGCCTGTATACAATGAATAATTACATATTCAGAGCAAAATTGTGGTTTGTTGGCACTTAGATCGAAACTTTTTCTTTCGGCTGGCCACTGGTATTTGATAAGGAAATATTTTGGGTTGGGTTACTAACAAATCTGCCTTGGATAATATCCCTTTTATGTTCTAAGCATGCATCTCTTCCAAATTCAAAATATCAAGAGACAGTTATCAAAATATTATCTTGCTGAAACTATCTTAAAATGAGGAATAAATATTTAAAATCCACCTTCATAATTTATTGTGCATGCTCGCGAAAATATTAATTTTCTCCCTTACATATCATGGCATGACGGTATATTTCAAAGCATTGGTAAGCAAATTAAATAATTTTCTTTATTTCTTTGTGATGTAGGTCAGAAATCACTCGAAATGAATAATTTCTCCTTTTGTCGAACTGGTTTCTTGTAACTCCTATTGAAGGTGTGTTTAATGTCATCGATATGATGGAAAAAGTTATATTTTGAACCATTACAGTCAAATTAGTTAGAAGAATAAGATTTGCCAGATCTGGAGAGTATCTGACCTTATAAATATAGAAGAAAGTTCCAGCAGTTATCATTTGTATGAGGCTTGATATCAATCATCTTTTAGACAGACAGTTACTGGTCTTGTTGGCAAACTTCCAGACTAAAGCCATTACTCAGAACTGTCCAAATCTGTTTTGATTTGGGGTGTTCTTTGTGCAAAATTTCATATACCATTGAACCAATTTCATTTTGTTCATACTAATGATAATGATCTAGAAGAGACAAATGTATTGAGTATCGTCACTATAGGGTATAGATAGGAAATAAAGAAGCTTAACCCATTACCAAACAATAATGGCATTTAACCACTTTGTTGCAGAAGACTCTGGAAAACATTGTGGGGAAAGGAGCATTGCTCTTAACGAGCAGTTTCTCCTTTTCCCACAATTTTTTCTGACCTATCAGAAGGTTATTTTTCAATTTCATCACATTTTGAAATGTCGTCTGCAAACTCTTTCAATTGGGGAAAGTTGAAAATTTGGCATTTGGTAAAGGGTTAAACAAGGGAAATGAACTGATTCACTGTTTATTCAATTGACAATAACATCTCTGCCCTTAGATAGAAAGGCTTAGTAGTTATAACAAAATAGAAACAGTCCTTTTTTGGTTCATTTTCAATTTAACTGTGAAAGTACTTTATTTTTGCAAATAAATGCAGTGTGATGATGATCAAAAACCTTGACATGATGTTTTTTTTTAATTTTTAACACAAAGGTATCATATGTTGTATATGTAATAATATTCTTTTGCTTCGGATTTCAATTTCAAGCAGTTATAAAACCACAAGAGAATATGGTTATAGAAATAGATTTCTTTTTTGAGACTAGGAATTTTGTTTTGTTGATTGTGGCATTGTTTTCTAGATAGATTTGTTAACTACTAATGCTTCAAAGAACTCACGGCAAACTTTTGCTTTGAAAACCAAGCACTATGGATTTTGCGATCCTGCAACGATCAATTATTTACATGAATTCCTTTCATTTCCTTCTGTTCCCATGTAGGACCTTTCCTGTTTTTCATTTTGGATTTATGACTTGCTGACATGCAAAGAAAACATCGTATTTTAAGCAAATAGAAGACTGAGCTTTTTGTATTCTTTCATTTAACATACAAACAACCATCCCATTTTTCTCCTATGATTTGGTTACCTGGTTGAAATTACTATCGTGTAATGGTTTTCGTATGGAATTAAAAGAGTTCGACATAGATCTTAAACTAACTCAGATTTCAAGATAAGAGTTATTTTTCCTGGGCTTCTCAAATTCTCAGAACTTATGTGCATCACTTTTGCCTAAGTTGCTTCCTGGTTATATAACTAATAATTGTGCTGAATGGTGATTAACTGCAGGGTAATTTTCTTAAAACAGATTTTTGTGTTGTCTGCTTTCCAAAACCTTAAAAATCTGCTTAATTTTGTGATGAAAGATGCATAAAGGAGCAAACAGGTTAGATCACAGGCAAGCCGCCTATTTACTTGGTGGCTGGCCTGGATCTAACCTGTTTGCATATGAACGAAATCAGTTCCAACACTATAAGGGTTAATAAAAAAAATGCTAGGTTGACTTTGCTTCTCACAAGATTCCCTGCCAGGACCTCTCATTGTTTCAATTTGATTCTAGTTTTTTTCTTCTGATCTTGGCACTTAGGACGTGGACAATTATCGACTGTCTGTCCCAACTGAGACCGGAAATCCAATAAGTCTTGCATCTTTTATCCATTCCCTTATCTTAGAACTTTGAGACTGGTCTAAGTAAAGTCAATAGACGCCATCGATTAGGTATGAACAATTGCACTTTGTGATATTTTTCAAGAAACCACTCAAATGAAATGAATATACTGTTTAAACTAAATACCTTTGGCCTAAGCAAATTTATGATAGCTAAAATAGATTGAAAAACTAGTATTTTCTCAGAAACATGTATAGACACTATCTATGAATGTATATGATTTAAAAAAGAAGCAGGTTCCTTATGTTTCGTTTTAGATATATTTTTTTTCAAGCTGAGCTATGTGATACATGTATCACCATGGAAACTGGAATAAAGTTGAATAAAGAAATGCAGTGCATCTTACTGTACATATTTCAACTTGTGTTTTGTTGGGTTTCCTTCTCTAACACTCATGTCATATGGCACAACTATGACACATGATTATTGAAAACAAAATGAGTGCATGAGAATTTGCTCATCATAATTTAATAATAGTATACTTTGGCCCCCCCAATAATCACAATGGAAGATAAAGATTTTTGGAAAGAAAAAATGAAAGAAATAAAATTTAACAGCAGAATTAATATAAAAGTGTATTTTGTGCTTTATTTAATACCAATTCGCCTTTTGTTAATAACCAAATCATTTTGACGTTATCATCGCAAATGGCAATCTGAATACATCAGATTTATCCAATGAAATCTCAGCTCACGGAAAGTAGTTTCGACTAACGAAAACAGTGATGCAACACGTGCTCTAAGCAGTCAGACCCTATATTGTATTTAAAAATACTCATTTTTTATTCGTAAAAGTAGACGAGCTCGTGGCTGTGACAGCATGGTGGCTGTCACTTATAGTTAACATCAATACAATATGCTTTCCACATGAGATCGAGACATGGCCAATCCTGTTTTCTTTTTCTTTTGGTTATTTTGTCTTAACTAAGATACACATTTTCATACGCTTTCTTTTAATTCTTATAATGTTATTGAATTTGTAAATGAATGAATAGTCATGAAAAAGTTTAGGAACATTTATTCTTAGACCGGTCCTCATCTGAAGTTGGCCCCCCCCAATGTTGAAAACGCTCCTACGCCTATGTTGGGGAAGATATTAATCATTTATTACATGTAGACATTTATTTTGTATTTGATTGCAGAGGTTTTTCTAAATCTGATTATCTTTCAGAAGAAAGTAGCATTGTAGAGTACAGTTGAGTTAGAGCCCGTCTGTTTAAAGTAATGGGTCAATTTTAGGAAGAAATGATATAACTGTAATGTGTAATGAATGACAATATCATTTTTATAAAGGAAAACTTTGTTCACCCCATTTATAACAAACTTGATATTGTTATATGCTATAAACTGTCAATTAAATTTATCGTTATATTTCAGGGTGTTACGTACCCATCCATCCATGCTATTTGGTCGAAATGGGCGCCACCCCTTGAGAAAACTACGCTTGCAACACTAGCATTTTCTGGTAAGATATTTAAGTCTACCTAGAAGTTAGCCTTCCCGTTTTTGTCAGAAATATCCTTCTTGTGAAAAAATTAAAGTAAATTAATTGAGTATAAATGTTGTCTGACATTTCTTGTTTTTTTTTCAACTCTTTAAAGAGGATATATTATGAAAGCTATTCATCTTCAGTATAACTTGTTAAACCTAAATGAAATTTTTATTAACAAGAAACACTGTGGCAACTCAATGTGCCATCTACCCAGAACCAACAAGCTTACTTAATGGCAGTGGGTATATTTCTTACGAAGGTCCAGAAAAGAGGCTTTATATATTTCTTTCTTAAAGCATATATTTGGGGAATTCATTAAGTGCATTGCTGCCGGTAAGACTCTTTTATCAGTCTATAATCTACAGAATAGAATAATGCTGACAAATGGAGAAAATATCAGTATGAGTATATGTCCCTGTTTCACAAAGTCTTTATGTAAAATGTGTGGTAAATATATTTTTGATAATGGACGGTTCTACATAAAACCCTATTCCCCTATATGGGAGATCATAATATTGGATCAAATTGACTTGAAAGGAACAGTTACTGTAATTATTTATCAAGAAATATATTATATGCCTCGTGATGTTCGGCCAAACGTTGTGTAAATAGAAAAAAACTGCCATTTTCCTCAAGTGTTTCTTAAATCTTCAATTACAGGTTTAGTGTTTCACATTGTGAAGGACTTACTATTGTCTTGCATTGAACCCTTGATCGTTCATTTAAATATGTATGTATGTAGGAGTAGATAACCTTCAGGCTGAGTAATTAGGTGATTATTTTTGTGATTACAGGTTCCTATGTGGGTACTGTCATATCTTTGCCAATGTCTGCTGCCCTGGCAGAGAGTCCAGCTGGCTGGCCTTCCATCTTCTATGTTTTTGGTAAGATTACAAAGAAGTCATGTTGTACTTTTGTTGATGCACATTTGTCATTATTTATGTGTTGGTAAGATTTCAAAAAAGTAAAATAATCATGAAGTTCATGTTGATGCACATTTGCCATTTTTAAGTTTTTGGAAGATTTAAAAATATCAAAAGCGTTACTTGTTATTTTTCTTTAAATTTACACTTGCTACTGCAAACTTACTATATTCTATGTTTTTCTTAAGATTCTAAGATTTATACTCAATTAAATCATTTTATACTTGATTCAATGTATAGAATAAGAATATTCAATGGTTCAAAGTTATATTGGGAAGAACCTATTGTCACATACCATTTTTTGCTACCAAAATAAAAGAAAAAAGAAGCAAACAACAGTTAAATTTAAGACATTACATTTTTGTAGGGAAACAGGAAAAAAATAATTTTGATTAAAGGTAAAAACATTGAAACCTATCAGAATCACTTGGGTGAACAAATGTAACCATGTGACCCAAAATGTCAGAGCGAGTTATTGTATGAATTGACCCATTCCTCAGTTTAATTGTTCCTTCAGAGCCCTAGCCTAGTACTGGTGGATCCAGGAAAGCTGTTATATAACTGAAGAATTGTTGATATGGTGTTAAACACCATACAAACAAAATTGTCTTATAAAGAAGTGTAACTTCACATTTCCATTTAAGTGTAGTATGATTGTACAAATGTTCTTTAAACATGGCTCACAAGCTTATCACCTTTTCTTTTGTCCTTCCTCAGAAAATTGTAAACCAAAGTCTTTGCGTTTAAGTGTATGTTTGCAATTCTTTCTAAGACCCTTTCTATGGACATTTGCCTGAAAAACTGCTGTACCAATAGTTGCAAGACAGGGACCTGGTGATGTTTTATTACACTGTGATGCTTTATTTCAGGTACACTGGCAATAATCTGGTATGCACTGTGGTGCTATTTAGTGACAGAGAGTCCAGCCAAGCATTCCTCCATCACTAACAGGGAACTGGAATACATACAGGCAAATATTGGCTATACAGACGAGCAAACCAAGGTTGGTCTTTTATATGAAGTATTTTGAAACACAAATTCTATTATAATTGCACTCATTAAAATCTTGTTTATTAGAATAGTTTAATATGATAGTTCAGTCTTAGTCTTAGTCTTTTAAATGCTTTCTTTTTCTTTTCTAATTTTTTTTTTATTTTTTTCATTGATCCAATACCCATTTTTTTGATGCATGTTTGTTAAGAATGAAGTCTTTATATCATCTTTATGGTTTGATAAACATATGTCAAGATAGTACAAAGTTAAAACCACTCCTTCATACCCGAAATTGAGAAGTGTGTGTGTGTTTGGCCAGAGGCCTCTATTAAAGGTGCTTCTTCACAGATTTTAGGAAATTAAAAAGTCAAGATTAATTTCTCTAAAACTGCACAACAACAGTTACTGCACTGTTATATGATACACATAATAGTATAGTCATTTGAAGCAAGATCAAATCAGTTTTGTTTCTTCAATCATATACAGTGAATTGATATGTATTTCAATCCAAAAGCATAACATAGCTTTTGAGAATACAGACTTTAAACTGTAAATAATTAGATAAATTGACACTTCCTTAATTGATTATATTTTTATTTGTACTTTTAAATGTATAAGACAAGAATAAGATTATTTTGATTTCCAATTTTTCTCTTACAAGCACCTTTAAGAATTAAACATATTGTCTTGTATTTTTAAGTACATTGAGGCAAATAACAGTTTAAGCTCATGATTTCTCGTGTATTACAGGATTTAAAACCTCCATGGAGAAGTATCCTGACCTCACTGCCAGTCTGGGCGATTGTTGTCGCCCATTTCTCTGAAAACTGGGGCTTTTATACCTGGTTGACAGAGCTACCAACTTTCATGAATGATGTACTAAAGTATCAAATCTACCAGGTTGGAATCAGCTTTTATATTTGGATTTTCATGTAGTCTTACTTACCTACCTCAGAGCTCATTCTGTAGTGTGTCTGACTATGTTGGTCATGAGTTTGAGACCCAGTTTTGCCAATATTCTTTCCTGTGTAAAATAAAGTCAATGCGACACAATTCATGTCTTTCACCATTAACCAGTTATTTTCATTTGGAAAAGCAATCAGAGACTTGGACAGAGTTTTGTGGAGTTCTGGTGAAGAAATATGAAAGAATGAATAGTTGAAAATGGCGTAAAATCCAATTTAAGCTATTTATATGTAAATGGAAAAATGAAGGTTGACTTGTGTCAAGATAATGGAGGTGTGCTGCTTTCAGCTTTTTGAATTGTAGGTTTCTTCCTTGGCAGTCTGGTAAAGCATTATGACAAAGAAAAGGCCAAAAACAATTTTTTAATTTGTTTATTGGCAATCATTGACAAAATTTGTCTCTGGCCATTAACAAGAACATAGAAAAGAATTTTGAAAACAGAGCTATAAAAATAAAGATAAAAAGGTTCTTGTGGTGAATAGGCCTTACTTGTGTTTACTTCAGGCTGGTTTTGTTGCTGCATTACCATACCTAGTGATGGCGTTTGTTGTTCAAGGAAGTGGTCGTTTGGCGGACTGTCTCCGCGGACGTTTAAATGTATCAACTGAAGTTGTACGCAAGGTCTTCACATGTGGAGGTAATGTCAATCTTTACTCTAGATAACAACCATGTTAAAATTTGTGGTTTAGATCGGTCCAAATAATAATTTGTTTATAAACAAATTCCTTTTGTGCCAAAGGAATTCTATCTTCTACCATTGAGATTGGGACTTTCATGGTGGTTTTTAATGGCATTGACAATTTGAATTGATATTGTGTGGGAAAAATATCATTTGTGTTGATATTGTGTTGAACAAATTTGCTTGCACAGGGTAAAGGTTGACATGAGTGTTTAGTGATTATATCTATAGAATTGTGTATCAGGTAAGATAGAAATGTGCCTTTTTTCTGAGCAAGAAAAATGGTATACAGATTTCATACAAATAATGTATATTGATGTAACCTTTTCGATGCACAGGAGCACATATATATGTAAAAGAAGAATAGTTTGAAAGATTTTATCAAAACAATGGTTTGTCATGATATAACAGCTATGTTTGACAATTTCAGCATTTTTCATCCAGATTGCATTTACTTGAGCTTTGGTGATTAGATCCATAACATTGTGTATCATATAACATAGAAATTTGCTTTGTTTCTGTGATAGCAAAATGATGTATAGCTTTCATACAAAGGATGAATACTTCTATGACGTTCTAGATGCACAAGAGCGTTATAAGAAAAAAGCATTGTATTAATTAAGAGATTTTACCTAAACAAAGGTTTGTCATGCTATAACAGCTATGTGTTTTCATGCTATAACAGCTATGTGTTTTCATGCTATAACAGCTATGTGTTTCCATTTCAGCCTTTTTCATCCAGATTGTGTTTATGATTGGAGCTGGCTATACCATGACAAAAACAGCCAGTGTCGTCTGCCTCACCTTTGCTGTAGGTATTGGTGGGTTCGCATGGGCGGGGTTCAGTGTCAACCATCTTGATATAGCTCCACAGGTCAGTCACAGGCATCATTTAACCCTTTATTAAACACTAGATTTTCAACTGTCCCAAATTAAAAGAATTAGCAAAGACATTTCAAAATGCGATGAAATTGGAAAATAATGTTCTGATAAGGCAGAAAACATTGTGAGAAAAGGAAAAATGGCTCCTTACGAGCACAATGTTTTTGGCATTTGGTAAAGGGTTAATCACTTTCATTTATTCTTATTTATTTCTACATGCACAGTAGGTCTATAGACATAAGTCAACTCAATCATTTCTCAAGTATCATTATTTATGAGAACTTAAGTCTAATTGCAAACTTTACACACTAATCAATAATCTAGAAAGTAGCACTGTACAAAGTGTCTGTTGTAAGATGGTTGCAATAGTTTAAACACATTAGGGATACCAGGTCAGATGTCTTAGTTGCCTTCATAAAGATATTAAAAGGAACTTCAATTGGGTTTGAAACGGCCAAAAGGAAATTTATGTCTAATTGGCTTTTGTAGTTTCTTTTTTTCAGAACAATGATTTGCAGATGATTCTATTAAGTATTTTCCTTCTGCTAGCTTTGATAAGAAATTTACAAATTTATTCCTTAGATAACAGAACAAATTGATATTTTTATACAGTTTAGATCATGATTAATTCATATGCTTGTTCATAATGGATATTGTTCCATTTGTTGTTATGGTGAAGATGTATATCATCGTTCTCCAATAAAAGGGAGACAACCAACCATTTACATATATCTGATTGAAATGATCTCCCTTGTCTCTTCTATATGTTTCAGTATGCCAGTATACTTATGGGTCTATCCAACACCTTTGCTACTCTACCAGGCATAATCAGCCCAGAACTGACAGGTGTCATTGTATCCAACAAGGTAAGCTGTAAGATTTGTTCCTTCCTTATAGATGTATGTAATTTGTAATTGTTAGGTTTAAAGCATCTGCGCATCTTCAATTTGAGACAAGTGACTATAATTAATTCCACTTACAACTTATTATTTAGTTTTATTTCATTATGAAGAAGCGGCCTCTGTGGGCTAGTGATTAGAGTACAGAACTTAAGATCGCATGACCACGCTCCGTGTGGGTGTAAATCCCGGGGACAGGAGAGGTAGTCTCCCTACTAACTTACAGAATGCTTATGATTCTTTGTGGCTTGACCAGCAATTATGGTCATTTGGGTATGGGGTATTCCTCCTTCATTCAGAGTCGGGCAGCACAACATAACTGAAATGATGTTGACATGATGTAAAACACATATATGAATAAATTCATTACAAATTCTTTAGGGTTTGACACTTTTTAATAGGCATCCATCGGTTAGGTACCCAGGAAACATGAATCAGCTATCAATATATACCTTAAAATTGTTCAAAATGTTGATTATACCCATCAAAACAATGTAAAGCTCCTAGAGATAAACATTTTTACTTTTGCAGAAGGTAACATTTTTAATCTAAAAATCAAAGACTTTTGCATATTTTATTGTTCAGCTTAAAATGATGTGATATCATTTAAAAATTACCATTGTGGTTTGACAGATCCTTAACTAAAATGTTGTACGCTAGTGATATATTTCCATTTTCTGTAATAACTTTGCCTTTGACATGTAAACTAAATTGCAATTGGCTTTAGGGCAAATTTGTTTATAGATGTTTATGAACAGCATGTATGTTATTTTCCAGGGTGATGCGGGTGAATGGCAGATCGTGTTTTACATTGCTGCGGGTGTCTACCTGTTTGGAGCTGTTGTATATGGACTGTTGGCCTCTGGTCAAAGGCAGAAGTGGGCTGAAATTGGGACTGGCTACCTGCCTCATACTCAAACAGCAGAAATGGGGCATGAAGATTAATGTCTCCATGGTACCAGTCTGTTCATGAAATGTATAATTTTGGCATGAAGATTAATGTCTCCAGGGTACCACTCTATTCATAAAATGTATAATTTTGGCATGAAGATTGATGTCTCCAGGTTACCACTCTATTCATGAAATGTATAATTTTGGCATGAAGATTAATGTCTCCAGGTTACCACTCTATTCATGAAATGTATAATTTTGGCATGAAGATTATTGTCTCCAGGTTACCACTCTATTCATGAAATGTATAATTTTGGCATGAAGATTAATGTCTCCAGGTTACCACTCTATTCATGAAATGTATAATTTTGGCATGAAGATTAATGTATAATTTTGGCATTGAGATTAATGTCTCCAGGGTACCTGTCTCTTCATAAAATGTATAATTTTGGCATTGAGATTAATATCTCCAGGGTACCAGTCTATTCATGAAATGTATAATTTTGGCATTGAGATTAATATCTCCAGGGTAAGTATTCATTTAGTGTATGATTTCAGCATGGAGGTAAATGTTGATAGGGTTCTGGTCTTTCCATGATTTTGCTGCTGTCAAAACATTGAATCTCCTTGTCCAAAGATAAAGGACTGTTGTATTAGATTGATTCATATAAGTTTCTTGTGATTTACATGAATGCATAACTTGATTAAGCATGCACATTCCACAAAGGAACAAAACCTGCAAGTAGGGCAAACTCTGTATGGAGAATATAAAAAACAAAAACCAGTATGAGTTTGAAAGTGGGCATTTTATTTGAAGTGCAATAAAAACCTATTATATACAATCAACTCATATTACACATAGTTAAGTTTGTAATATTAAACATAACTGGGCTGCTAAAAAAAGCCAAACCACAAGGAGCATAAAATAAAAAAGAACTGAGGCAAAATATGGCTTTGGCTCATACGTTTACAGTTTAATCTACATGTGTATATGGTTTACCACCTTTTAAGCCATCAAGTATGACACAATGATTATAAATGTAGCATTTCTTGATATATTTTTGAGATAAAACATAATATAAATTTATGATTTGGTGAAGCTTCTTAATCCTTAGAATGTTGGTTATTTTCTCAAAATAGACTTATTGTCGTCTGCTTTCCAAAACCTTAAACATCTGCTTAATTTTGATAAGGAAAGATACTCAGAGTAGCAAATAGGTTAGATCACAGGCCAGCCGCCAATTTACTTGATCTTACATGTCTAGTTTACATAAGCATGATGTTGGTTCAAGCAATATTAGGGTTAATGTAACTTTTAAGGCAAAAAGAAATATTTTGTTTTATAGCTCAAGTTGTATGTTGATCCTCAAAAAAAATTTTTTTTTTTTATTTTTTATATGGGTTTTTACAGCACATCAACATTATTTCAGTTATGTAGCGATGCCCAACTCTTTATGATGGAGGAAGACCCCATACTCAACTGCCCATAAGGGCTGGTCAAGGCGGGTAGAACCATCGGCATTCCGTAAGTCAGTCGGGAGATAGAAAATCTTTATTGAATTGCTGTGTTATGTGTTATCCCTTGCTGTATAAAACTTCATTTTGATGCATTGCCTTCATGGGGGGGGGGCTCTTACTTTTAATTTGAACTTGTCAACATTTCTATTGTTAGGGATTAGATCAACCTAAAACCCTTTATTAAGGGTTCAATGCAAGACTAGATTAAGTGCTTCACAAACATAAAGCACTAACTATAGTCTTGCAGTGAACCCTCGATATAGACATTTTGAAAGTTGTCTGAATTAAAACAAAATGTGCAGTTGACTTCCACAAAGTTATATTTTTAAAAATTTACATAGTTTGCTTGTGGATGCTCAAGGAGAATTTCTCAAACTATCTTCTTCAACCTAATAGTTTTTTATGTATATATATATCAATTATATTAAGAGTTTTGTTTGACTTACATGCTTTACATAAATCTCCTGTGATTTAAGTTTTATTTGTGTGTTCATATTTTATTTTTTATTAACTGGGATGTAAATTGAGGTGGGAATACATTCCATATAGTATGGTGCATAATGTGTTCTAGTCAAATTATTGTACTTTTTTGTTATGAACTTACTTTTTTATTGATAGTAAACACTATTGTTGGTTTTGCGTTTTGATAATATTTTGAACCCACTGAATGATATATAATTATGTATATATTTATTTGTTATCAATTAGTGCCAATGCCTTGATGTAAAATTCTAATAATTCTAGATATTGGATAATTCTTTAGATCCTTGATCCTGAAACCACTTATGTTGTAAAGGACCAGTCTGTATTGAAAACAACAACAAACTACATTTGTGTTGTTGTTGGTGTTGTTGTTGTTAATGATTGTCTTGTAATCATGTTTTGTTATCTTGTTTTGTGATAATGGACTTGCTGGCATCAAACTGTGTTCAATTTTATTGCTTATCACAATCATAACTTAACCCATTACCAAACAATAACAACACTTGACCGGTTTGTTGCAAACGACTCTAGAAAACAATGTGGGCAAAGGAGAAATTGCTTGTGACAAGCAATTTCTCCTTTTCCCACAATATTTTCTACTCCATTAGAAGATTACTTTCCAATCCTTCACATTTTGAATTTTTGTCTGCAAATTGATTCAATTTAGGACAGTTGAAAAATTTGGCGTTTGGGAAAGGGTTAATCCATTTTTTTTTTTATCTTTTTCCCTGTGGCGTAGTAGTTAGAGTACAGAACTTGAAATCACATAGCCCCTGTCAGCGTGGGTTCAACTCTCGGTAAGGGATATGAGAAGGAGTCTCCTGACTGACCTGCCGTTATGGGCATTGGAGTATGGGGTCATCCTTCATCATCACAACATATTTTGAATGATTTTTACGCAATGCAAAACCCATATAAATAAATCCTTTTCCCAACAGAAACAGCTAAATGACAGGGGTCAACACAATATGAACTTGTTGTGACAAAGGGAGAATTTGCTCATCATGAGCGAATTCTTCCTTTGTCAGATTGGATTCAAATGGTAGATTGCACAGTTTTCAGTATGTACGATTTTCAGTCAATAAGATAACTATCTTTGATTCTGTCCCCTATAAACTGCTTGAGAGAGGGATACTGTTTGTTTATTTTTGCATGTGTTAAACTATAACTGTTTCCAAACATGCAGCTTTAATAGCAAAATGCACATGATTCATATTGATTATAGTTTGAAATAAACAGAACTAGAACATGGTTTTAAGTATAAGTATAAAAGCAGAAATGCACATACTCTTTACATCTGAACTTCATAACTAAATTCAGAAGGGTCCTTTAACATACGTTATTTTGTGCTTGAAAATAAAGTTGTCTCCAATTCAATCATGTTTATCAACAACCTGTTTGTTTACATTTTCAAAATAACGAATTCTGATTGGTCGGTACAAACATCTGTGTATCGACTGTCAAGGTCAGGGGTGAAGAATCACACAATCTGAATTACCAAACTGGTTAATCTGGGTTCTTTCTTGATGGCTTTCATGTTTAAGTTATGCTGATAGGTTTATTTGGTGATAACTATTTAAATCTGACCAAAAGTTTATCAAATAATATAGTTTGATAAAGTATTAATCTCCTTTTATGTGCCTTTAAGTCTTGTACATGTATTGAACACTCAAGTTGATCTAAGGATATTTCATAACTACAGCAGATCATTTTAAAAAGTATTTTTTTTTTTATTGCTACAATGATAGCTCTTTTCTTCCCATCAATACTTGATTTCTATAAATTGACATCCTCTATTTATTTTGTCTGAAAACTTGATTTGCTTTTGATAAAGAATTATATATCATTTGGTAAAGAAAAACAAAAAGAGAGGCGCATGTCATGATCAGTTCGCATTGTAATGCGGTGAAACAGTAGCAACCCTAGCATCCAGTAATGATCAGTTCACATTGTAATGCGGTGAAACAGTAGCAACCCTAGCATCCAGGAATGAGCAGTTCACATTGTAATGCGTTTAAAGAGTAGCAAACCTAGCATCCAGTAATGAGCAGTTCACATTGTAATGCTGTGAAATAGTAGCAACCCTAGCATCCAGTAATGAGCAGTTCACATTGTAATGCGGTGAAACAGTAGCAACCCTAGCATCCAGTAATGAGCAGTTCACATTGTAATGCGTTTAAAGAGTAGCAACCCTAGCATCCAGTAATGAGCAGTTCACATTGTAATGCAGTGAAACAGAGGCAATCCTAGCATCCAGTAATGAGCAGTTCACATTGTAATGCGGTGAAACAGTAACAACTCTAGCATCCAGAAATGATCAGTTCAAATTGTAATGCGTTTAAACAGAAGCAACCCTAGCATACAGTAATGAGCAGTTCACATTGTAATGCACTTAAACAGTAGCAACCCTAGCATCCAGTAATGAGCAGTTCACATTGTAATGCGTTTAAACAGTAGCAACCCTAGCATCCAGTAATGAGCAGTTCACATTGTAATGCTGTGAAACATTAGCAACCCTGGCATCCAGTAATGATCAGTTCACATTATAATGCATTTAAACAGCAGCAACCCTAGCATCCAGTAATGAGCAGTTCACATTGTAATGCAGTGAAACAGGAGCAACTATAGCATCCACTAATGAGCAGTTCACATTGTAATGCGGCAAAACAGTAGCAACCCTAGCTTCCAGTAATGAGCAGTTCACATTGTAATGCGGTGAAACAGTAGCAACCCTAGCATCCAGTAATGAGCAGTTCACATTGTAATCGGTGAAAAAGTAGCAACCCTAGCATCCAGTAATGAGACGTCCACATTGTAATCGGTGAAACAGTAGCAACCCTAGCATCCAGTAATGAGCAGTTCACATTGTAATGCGGTGAAATAGTAACAACCCTAGCATCCAGTAATGAGCAGTTCACATTGTAATGCGATGAAACAGTAGCAACCCTAGCATCCAGTAATGAGCAGTTCACATTGTAATGCGTTTAAACAGTAGCAACCCTAGCATCCAGTAATGAGCAGTTCACATTGTAATGCGTTTAAACAGTAGCAACCCTAGCATCCAGTAATGAGCAGTTCACATTGTAATGCGGTGAAACAGTAGCAACCCTAGCATCCAGTAATGAGCAGTTCACATTGTAATGCGTTTAAAGAGTAGCAACCCTAGCATCCAGTAATGAGCAGTTCACATTGTAATGCAGTGAAACAGAGGCAATCCTAGCATCCAGTAATGAGCAGTTCACATTGTAATGCGGTGAAACAGTAACAACTCTAGCATCCAGAAATGATCAGTTCAAATTGTAATGCGTTTAAACAGAAGCAACCCTAGCATACAGTAATGAGCAGTTCACATTGTAATGCATTTAAACAGTAGCAACCCTAGCATCCAGTAATGAGCAGTTCACATTGTAATGCGTTTAAACAGTAGCAACCCTAGCATCCAGTAATGAGCAGTTCCAATATCACGAATCCGGAAACCTTTCAGTAAATTTTCATATGATTTGTCAAAATTTCTCATTCTAAGGTAACAAAAGCTCACAAGCTCAAAGTCTAAATGGTGGAATCCCATCTTCTGTTTGTCATCCAGGAGCCTCTGCCATTTATCTAGATGTTGAGAGATTTCAGTTGAAGAAGCTCCAGTTTTTTGCATAATACAGAACTGAAGGTAGTATGCATAAACAAGAGGATTGACCATTAAGCCCCTCCCCTCACAGAGTTGAAGTTGAATTGCAGGTGGACACATCTGTATTTCAGCTGGAATAAATAACACATCAAAATAGATATGGCTTTTCATCAAACTTGGCCAGTCCATCATACTGTTTTCCTCCTCATTGAAGCTGTCATCCTTAACATGGTTAAAGCCTGTATGGTGCATTATATTGACTGCTTCACGGTCAATAACAGATTGTGTTACTTTGTTTGCTTTTCCATAGTCTCTTAGCCAGAATTGTACCGTAGCTTCTTTTAACTTTCCAGAACAAAAATCGATTTCATTTGCTCTCTCTAAAAGATCTTTCCAAATTGGTTCCTTCTGCTGATACTGTTGAATGATCTTTCTTTTGGCATTTATGTTTCTAGTTTGTTCACAGATTTCTTCATTTTGTTTATTTTTTTCCAATTCCATTTGTAGACAACACTGAAGAGTGGCAATGGTGGATTGAAGTGTCAGTAAAATGCTCCTTTTCCAGTCATTATCAATTAAATATTTGTGGTTGTTCATTGAATAAATGGTTTCATATCTATGATTCATTATCTGTAGTGCTTTGTCAGGTTGTTTTTCTTTCATACTTAACATAAGCAGATGACGGCATATACTGACACTGTTCTGCAATGGTTGCTTTTGGGTGTATGGTCTATTGATAATGGCTAATACTTTTGTGAGCAGTTCTAACCATAAAGGATGGTTTGTGTCACAGATGCTGCTCAAAAACATCTCCAGCTTTGATAGATCCATTGATATTATATCTTTACCTTCAAAAAGGTTGTTTTCAGGGATGAAATAGTGGGGACATTGTTTTTTCTTCAAACAGTCCAACAGATATTGTAGACAAAGGATTGTATTTTGAACAATTTTTTCTTCTGACCAATCACTGGCTGGTATTTGTTCAAGTGTCCACAGAAAACATGTTTTGAAGTAATAGGACTTCATCAAAGATGCACCCATTTCAGTTTCTGTATCCGTTAGCTCTTTTATATAATGTTTTAGACTTTTCAAAATATTATAGCACATAGCTTGAGTGCCTTTCAGATTTCTCATCAATGTTCTCTCTTGTAGATTAAAAGAGAATTTCCACTGGATGTCCTTAACATCATCCTGGCTTGATGGGTGTCCAAGAGGAACCAGAAACTCTGGAAACTGCATTATTTCCCTAACAACACCTTTAGAAGGCCATGAGCGATTTCGTAGTTGCCATTGTTCCATGTGCTTAGAACTGTCCCTGTTTTGGATTGTGTAGAGAACATCTAGATCACTCTTTTTATTTCCCATTTCAACTGTCACATGCTTTGCAGGACCACTGTTTTCCTCATATGTTAGCCTACCACCGCTCCAGGGAAGTTTTAATCCAGCATAAATGCTCATGGCATTGATTGTTTTATTTGTTGACAAATAGTACTTTCCTTCTACATTATTGCATAGATATTCAACAGGTTTGTTTATATATTGTAGGAGTCCTATATCTTTTCTTAGGTGATTTGCATGCACCCTAAGCATTGCATATCCTGGATTTGCCGGGGTATTTTCAATTTGAATTTGTAGAGGATCTCCATCATTTAAGCTATCAACATTTTCTACTGCTTCAATGTCATTATTGAATATAAGAATATCTGTGTCTGAATCTACTTGATGAACTCCCTCAGATCTACTTCCAGTTATATGACAATTCACACCTATTACAGATAGGGAGAATTCTGAGTAATAGATGCGTTGCTTGTTCATTTCTATAAAATTTTCAAGTTTCTTTCCTGCAAGTATCAGTCCATCTTTGCTGTGTATCAAGGATGAAGCCATTTTCATTATCTTTCTTATTTCTATGTTTTTAAGAGAGTTCTGCTAGTCAAACTCTTTATGTGTATCAATTCTTCCTAAAATAAAAAAGAAAAATTATTAGTGATGTTTTCCCTTTTTTTCAAATTATTTCATGTATAACTGCATAACTGCTAACTAATTTTGGATGTTTTTCTTAGAGGAAAGATGAACTACTTCCTTTACAGAGGGTTTCGTTACTATTTCAAATTTACAAAAGCAACAATATTCAACCAAACCATATTTGAAAAATATTGTTTTACTTTAGATATTTTTTTAAAAAAAACCATTAGAGTTATATTTTAGAAACTGTTTCGACAAAAGGAGGAATTGTTCTTGGTCACATTGGTTTCTTTTATCTAATGCTGGGTCTGTGTTGGAATGTGTACACATGATAAGTGTTGTCAAAACGCTAAGATCAAGAAGGATTTTCTCAACTTTTATAACTAGGTCAACCCATCAATTCATTTATATAAATAAATAATATATTTTTTAAAGTGTCTATATTATAAAAGATGGAATATACATGTTGTTGGCAACTAACAACTTGATAAGCTGAATGCAAGTAATGTAGAAAGTACCAAAAGGAGCAAGTTTTATTCCCTTCATCATTTACTTACGATTATTACTTGGTTAAATGTCACATGCATGGCTCGAACCAAGAACTTCTAAGTTATAACTCCATCACTTTAACCACTTGGCCCTTTTTGCAGATGTTGTTTAGAATCTGACACATGATCCTAATTAATACTTGTTGTGAATTTGCACTGAACACGAATATTATATTTTGTAGAACCTTGGTTATTCATAAATTAGTTATTATTTCAATGGCATCATTAATGTTGTTTAAAGTTGTTCGTATAGAATATAATGTACTTACATATTCATTTACTTCATTCTGCCTCATTATGTAAGGGGTAAGCATTTTTCCATGTTCATCGATAATATTAATCTAATGTTTAACATGACATAAAGTCTAAAAATAGTATGTGTTACTACAACAATCCTTCTTAGTTAAATGATTTGCCAATTCACTTGAACAGAATAAAAAGTTTTGGAAAAATGCCAATGAAAGAAGTATGGATTATTGGCCTGGCCTTTTGTAAAATATAAATATTATTAAGTATTTTTGACGCTTCAAAAGAAGGTATATTATAATCAGATAATATCATTTGATTAAATCGGAGCATTCAAATCTTCGCTTTTGCTCTATTATGGGAAGTCTACAGCAGACAATATTAAAACCATTATATTCAACGACCATACAATCATGCCATTGAAAGCCTAGATTATTAGAACATTATTAATGTCAACATAGCTAAAGTCGAGAATGCTCAGCATGAGTAAAAGATCTGTTTTGCCACAATGTTGATGTCATTTGTGATAGGGATAATGATTTTTAAAACTCTAGGGCCTGTAAGGTTTCCGCATTAGTTAACTGTCTGCACTAGGCCAGTTCAAAAGAAAAAAAGGAAATTTTCAGAATATCCCATTACCAAATAATAACAACATTTGACCAGTTAGTTGCAGATGAGTCTTGAAAACATC
The DNA here is from genome assembly GCA_947846245.1 of Cerastoderma edule. Lineage (NCBI taxonomy): Eukaryota > Metazoa > Mollusca > Bivalvia > Cardiida > Cardiidae > Cerastoderma > Cerastoderma edule. The sequence continues at coordinate 25,919,011 of OX401409.1, forward strand.
GTGAGAAAAGGAGAAATTACTCTTGACAAGCAGTTTCTCCCTTTGCCACAATGTTTTCTGCCCTTTCAGAAGATTGTTTTTTCAATTACATCAAATTTGGAAATGTCATCTGCAAACTCTTTCAATTTGGGATAGTCTAACATTTGGCGTTTGGTAAAGGGATATGAGAGATATGTTATCGTCTTTCCTCTTTAACTCTTTACTCTTTAAACCACAAATTGCATGCATTGCATGCAGAAGTCTTAAAAATGACACATTTTGACAAAAAGAATAAAATTGTAAGCAATTTATTCTTTTATCACAATTGTTACTCTCAAATGATACAAAGTCAATATTTTTTTTCTCGCCATTTTATGCCCATTTTCTTTTGACTGTCGTCTTCATTAGGAGAAAACAAAGAGCTCAATGCAACTACAAAGAATAAGGTAGAGGGAAATGTGAAGATATAAGCTTCCAACCAGAACAGTTTTGGTTGATCAGCAGCAAACACTGTTTTCTTAGTTCATAATAATTGTTGTCTACTTGTAATCTATTTGAAAGTTGTCCTCATTGTCATGAAGGCATAATCGTGGCATTTTTAGTTATTGTTACAGCATTGTTGTGATCTGCCAAAATAGAATATCAAAATTGAGATGTATTATTTAGTTTTTTATAAATATTCTATACATATGTTCTATTTCTACATTGTACTTGTATATTATGTAATACATTACAACAAAGGCCAAATTTCAACCTACAGGTGACTTCACACATTACCAAACAAAAACGAAATATGACCAGTTTGATGCAGATGACTCTGGAGAACAGTATGGGAAAAAGAGAAATTGCTCTTTGCGAGCAATTTCTGCTTTTCCCACAATGTTTTCTTCGCTATCAGAAGATTGTTTTGCAATATCATCACATTTTGAAATGTCCAACAATGTCATCACATTTTGAAATGTCTGCATACTCTTTCAATTTGGGCCAGTCGAAAATTTGTCGTTACGTAAAGGGTTAAAGCAATAAGGTTTGTATATTGAGATGAAATGATAGATAACTCGTGACAAACCCTTACTTGAAATTGCCTAAAAGAATTCGGAAGATATTGATGAAGAAAGAAAATGAAGTTGTTGTTGTCTCCCATTCAATGAACACCAAACTAATTCCTTCTCAAACATAACAGGACCTTACTAGTCCATGCATATTTTGAATAACATCTAACCTATGTTTTCTTCCTTCATACAGTTTGATTGGAAACTTCTTATTTGACAGATATTGTAAAATATCTCTATGCCTAAGATTGGCCTAGTACTTGGGACCAGAATTTGTGTTGCAAAGTCTTTATATAAATTATTATAATTATAGATCTATATGATTGTTGTTGCCTATTTATTTGTTGTCAGAAATAAAACTTGAATGAAGACAGTATGTGGTGTATTTATTATACCCCATAAGCGTAAACATTCCTATCCAATGTGCACCCATAATTGATAATAATGGATGGTTTCATGTTTGATATACATATAATTTAGAAAGTACCCGGGTACCGTTTTACCAAGCAACTTAAGGAACACATTTACGCAAGTCATAACTGAAACACATGGATAGTATTTTCAATGAAAGTACACTATTGCAATGTGACACGTCATTGGAAGTGTCTTGGAGAGACGATTTCAATGATGTGTTACTTTGCAATATTCCTTGGCCCAATATTGAAGTAAGAGGAATTGTTGTTTTAGGCTTTCGCAAATCTTAAGCATAAACTGTTTAGTAAAACGGTAATCAAATTGTACTAAAGTTCCTGGAAACCATACAGTAAAGATATATCTGAGGATGTATATGAAAAATGTGGAATTGGCGTATGGTATTCAGCTATGCTCCGAACAAATATGAAAACAACGTCACAGAAATCGCTTTATAAATGTAGATAATGACGGAAAACCTCATGGCATTACTACCTGGATGATACATCCTCTTAACCCTTTCCTAAACAGTAACGACATTTGACCACTTTATTGCAGACCACTTAAGAAAACATTGTGGGAAAAGGAAAAATTGCTCGTAATGAGCATTTTTTCCTTTTTCCACAATGCTTTCAGTCCTATTAGAAGATCATTTCCAATTTCGTCCCATATTTTGAAATGTCGTCTGCAAACTCTTTCAATTTGGGACAGTCGCAAATTTGGCGTTTAGTAAAGGGTTGATATACACATTAGATACCACATGTGGGCTGTCATGTGACGATGCACACCAAACTTAGAATATAAACCTTGTCGGACAAGGAAAAGCCACAGATGCCGTGGCTTAGTCCAGTATTAAAATTACAGGCAAAACAAAAATGCCAAGATATGTTGCTGACTTATTGACAGTCTAGACATATCGTCAGATTGTCGGACAGCACTTGGGAGGAACGGAAGCGTCAGAAGAGGACGTTCTACACATTCTGAACGTCAGAAGAATAGAATGGCGGTGTCTACACACGATGAATTTGCAAAGTGACATCTTGAGTTATGTATCCCAATTCTGTAAGAAACGAGTTTTATTTCTTTTTGTTAATTATCAAGCCAGTATACCATTGTTCTTTCTGTGCAAGTTATACATTGCCAACCGTATATTCCGGCTTGTTTGATGTAAACACTTCAGTGCAAAAGCATGTTTGTTTTCAGTGTGTATTATGAGTATCAAGGGACTGGTTATTTATAGATTGACATATAGCGTGCTAGATTTATAGTATGTCATCTTTCCAACAGATGAATTTGTATAAACTGAAAAATGCCCAAGTTCACCTGTTTTATAGGTTTCTTTGTTGAAATATTAAACAAATGTTTATTCTTTTATTTTTGTAACTCCTGAAAAATTAATCCTTTGATGTCCAGGGACTTAAAGGTACAAGGAGAAAAAATTATTAATGCTCTGTCTTAGGCATTACTTGTTACAAGCAATTTCACTATGGTTCCGATTGGATGCCACTTTATGATTCTTCAGTGGTGGTGTACTTCTAATCAATCATGCAATAAACAGTTTTCTTCTGAAGCTATTTCTTAGGGATAACTTCATATCTTAGATGACTAGTTGTAAAGTTGCAGTGGATGGGGTTTGGGCAATTGGTGTTAGCGGTGTGTAGTTTCCTCATGGCAGGGGTAAGGGCAATGGTGTTGGGAAGACTAAATTAACAAATAATTCAATATCAATTTGTTTCTTTTATTCAGCTATTTTGATACAGCATCATGTATGTGGGCCATTAACCTGTTGAAGACATCTGTAAGCTAGTACCAAGTTATTGAGATCCTGACCAATAAGCCAGATCTCGACGCACATGTTGATGTGACAGAAATTTTGTATTGACCATTAGAATGCGGATTAGTTTTTAAAAAATAGATTTTTGTGTCATCTGCTTTCCAAAACCATTACTATCTGCTATATTTTGATGAGGAAAGATACTCAGTGGAGCAAACAGGTTAGATCACATGCCAGTCGCCAATTTACTTGGCAGCTGGCCTGGATCCAACCTGTATGCATAAGCATTAAGTCGGTTCTAGCACTATAAGGGTTAATCGAGTCTTATCCTAGATACAGAAAAAAATAACATGTTCAGATGATATTTGGACAAGCATCCTTTGCAAATTTCCTTGTACCTATCCGCAACTTTACCTATCTAATGAATGCTGACCATAAAAATGGCACATTCAATGACTTGAGTTTTTGTAAATAAGGCTAATTATTCCAAACAAAGATCTGACAGACTCAAGTTACAATACATTTCTTTGGATTTTATGCATTCTGCTTTTTTATATTCTTTCTTTCAATTTCGTATAATCATTTAAAGGCCAGTAGAAAGATGTTAACTAGAGCCATAAATCTGGATAGAGAAACACCATAAAATGGTTGATGATAACATTAAAGTGCAACACCAGAGTGGCCAAGTATAAAACCTCTCAATTGTCTTTTTATACTCCATCTCAAAACAGAATAACCTGCTCATTAGAATATCATTTAATTCTGGCAATGTTTGTCAAAGTTATTCCATTGTTTCCTATTGATAGCATTCTATCACCAAAACAGAATGTTGTGTATCGATAGAAAATAAAAGATAAATTGATCATGTGATATCAGTTCAATAATGAAAGAAGTTTTGTAAAAAGCTCATCAACATAACAATCAGCACTTTTAGAAGATTGACAGGAACAAGTGTTCAAGCCCTTGCCCCATATCTTTACATAATATATGACAGGACAATCAAAGATGAAATTAGTTTTCGCATGATGGATTGGTATGGCACTGATAAGTCCTTCACAACAGTGAATAGCTTGCATTCGCGTTGTAACACTCCATTATTGTGAATTTATATTTGTTTTAGAGAAACCATGTCAATTCAGATCACTAGACCATTCAACAATTATTTATTCAAGAGTGTTCTATAGATCTCCATCGTCAAACCACAAACAAAATCAAATGCACCATTTTATGCATCTTGTTTTCTTGAACTCGTTCATAAGGTAAAATGCTTAAAATATTTGTATAGCCAGGAATCAAGGAATAACACAAAACTGCAACTGGCTTCTCATTATCAATTATTGAAACCATGTAACAATTTAACAAATGAAGATCTAGCCAAATATACTGTATTCTGAGTTTACTATTTGTTCAGTTGGACAGTTTACAGACCAGGAGAAGCACAACTTCATAGATTGGTAGTTCATCATAATCAGGGCTGGTAAATGTTTGGTCTTTGTTTTGCATATTCCAACTCTCCCTTGCCAACAGTTACTATGACAACCTGACATGTGTTGGTCTGTTAGTCAAGTCAAGTTTGAGGATTAAAGCTGATTGTCAAGTCTCTTTTTTGTTCTGCTGTTTCAAGATTTTGCTTTAGGTGGAAAAAGACTAGGATTTTTTTCTTTGAATTCCTCAAGCTGAAAAAAATAAGATATTAAAAATGAGAAATGAAATACATATAAAATGTCATCAATCTCACAATTATGTAAATCACAAGTAGGAATAAATTTTCGAATTCAATAACCTGAAATATATAATACATGTATAATAAATATTCAACGAGATGTCTACATAAATTCACTTATATTTCAATGTGTATAAATTAAGCTTGGAAGAACCATTACCATTCAGTAAACATGCAAAAGACTTACTCTCATGTAAATCAATTTCTGTCCATTATGATAAAGGATATATAAACTAGTTCTGATCATTCAAATCAATCACTTTCAAGAGTTTACTTGATCATTCTTTTTTTATATTTTTTTTCTTAAGTACCATAATTTGTACCACAATTCCACAATTCATATCTCTTTTTAAATTAAAAGTTCAACCCTTTACCAAACACCAAATTTTAGACTGCCCCAGATTGAAAGAGTTTGCAGACGCCATTCCAAAAGGTGATGAAATTGAAAAATAATCTTCTTATAGGGTAGAAAACATTGTGGGAAAAGGAGAAATTACTCGTAAAGAGCAACATCTCCTTTTCCAACAATGAATTCCAGAGTCCTCCGCTACAATGCAACAAACTGGTCAAATGTCTTTTTTGTTTGATAATGGGTTAAAATACCACCAATACCTTATCCTTCCTCTTCATTCTTGCTACATGGTAAGAAAAAAGTCAAGAGAGTATATAGTATCCATAACCCATTACCAAACAAAAACGACATTTAACCAGTTTTATGGCAGAAGACTTTTAAAAACATTAAGGGAAAAGGAGAAATTGCTTGTGACAAGCAATGTTTCCCTTTCCCACAATGTTTTCTGCACATCAGAAGATTATTTTTCTATTTCATCACATTTTGAAATGTCGTAGGCAACCAATTTTAATTTTGGGATGAAGTTTTGAAGTTTAATAAAAGGTTAATACAGGCACTTTTCCTTGTTCAAAGTACCAGTGACTTAAACCCTTGTCCTCATATGTGGCAGGCTGTTCCCGAGGGCTGTGTACATGATGAGATAGGCACAAGCAAAGTTAATTCCAATTAAAATCTTTTTGACCAGATTAGTGTGTGCAATGTGATTACCCCTATAGTACTGGAACCAACTTCATTTAAATGCAAACACGTTTGATCCAGGCCAGCTGCCAAGTAAATTGGCAGCTCGCCTGTGATCTTACCTGTTTGCTAATCTGGGTGTCTTTCCTCAACAAAATTAAGCAGATATTTAAGGTTTTGGAAAGCAGACTACACAAAAATCTATTTTTTGAAAATTACATGATTAATGAAGATGAATTTGATGAAGATGAAAGTGTTTTTAAGCAGATACTTCTGAATGCATCCATACAAATAGAGAACAAGCTTGTAAAAGGGAATTATCCTTTTGACAATATTAAAATAAATACTAAGGTTAAGTATTTGTTTGTTTACTTACAATAATTGTCATTTTTTATGAATTTTCTCTAATGTGGAATAAACTTCAACAGCAAAAAAAGATACATAAAAACAGGAGGGTACTTTCCAACAAGTTTATTAAATAAAACGAAATCAACAGTTAGAAAAATACACAAAGATAAAATAAAACTCATGTTAATCAATTATCATGGAGGAATAGAGCAGAAGCTTTTGAAACCTTTTGTGAAAAGAATACATGTAGCTTGTTCCGATTGAATTTTCCACACACCAAAGAAACTGATTTACTTTTATAGCAATAAAAATTCGTTTCTACCTACCTTTTCACACAAGGATATATAAAATATGTTGTTTGATGCTCACTATGTAAAAAGTCATTTAGTAATATAACTTCAAGATTTTCTACTGCTTACATACATATAATCCACCACCAGATTGATATTCTAATGATATCCATGCGTAAATAAAAAAAGCAATTTTCAATGATTTTTCTCTGTTCATTTCAGTGGAATTATTCTCATTATTCGATAACACTTTGATAAAATCTGATTTAAGTGATGCGCCTTTTAAGTATCAATCATAGTCTTACATTCAATCATGTGATAGCTTAAGATTACTCAAGGGTCCCATGATTAGGTCTTTATTTGGCAATGCTGTATTTTTATTTGCAAATGCTTCAATTTGAAGTATAATTTTGTATCAACAAAATACAAAGAAATTCAACAGATTTCTATCTTCAATCAATGCAAAAAATAATTTAATACCTTTCCAACATCCTCAAACTACAAAGGTGTTTGGTAGCAATTGGATATACTTTTTTCTATTGATCTAAAGAATGATCTATCTTTGATAAGATTGTTAACAAAGACACTTAAGATGGCCTAAAACAACACACTTGTACATCTTTGAGAATCATTATACATGTACTATAAACTCTACACATGCATAGAAAATTAATTGCATGTTAATGAAATATTCAGTCAAAAGTGTAGATTTGGGGGTATTGACAAACTGAAATAGGGGGGTAGAGATACTTGCATCTACTTAATAACACAAAATTGATAATGGTATTTGACTTACCACATGCAAACTAGATGTTGCTTTTGCTATCTTCTCATTGTATACAACAAATAGGCCACATAAAAAAAAACTATACATAATAATAAAAAGATGAATTGTTTAAGTATACATATTGCAAAAACAAACAAGATAAAGGGGATTATTTATGTAAACGGCATACAATCAAACTAACAGAAATTAAAAGAAAACATGCTACATGTGCTTTCAAAAGCAGATCTTTGTAAAACATTGAGACAAAAAGGAGATTAACCTAATCACAATTAATTTCTTCCTTTGTTAAGATAAACCACATCCATGTTCAAGTTGTAGAGCATCATATAAAGCATTGAGTGCAATACTATAGATAGTGCTTCACTTTGTGGAAGAACTTACTGCTGTTTTGTATAGAACCATCCTATTCCGTGATTTAAAACATATTATTCTTAACTTCTCTTCTTCTTGACATTTTCCCCTATTTGATATACTTGCAAAGAATGAACATAAAACCAAATATCACAGAGACTAAAGTAGCCATTAAAAGCAGTACTTGCATGCCTTTAAATCATTATAGAAAAGGAAATATTTGCTTAAGAAATCGAAATGTTCTTCAGGTATAAAGATTGTTTTTAAAGTTGTTTGATTCAAGCGGAAAAAATGAAACTCCTTGCTACTAATCATGTGCATGTCTTGTATGCCAATGTCATCCATATGACCAGAAACAAGTTAAGCAGAAAAGTAAAGGTAAATGAGCTATTTAGTGTTTTGAGAGACAGTTTTGATCTATATCCATCCATATTAATCTTCCCTGAATTTTCAGAGCAACCCAAATACTCAACAAATCAAAACAACACAGAAAAAATCTGCAAAATTGATGTAGAGAAGATCAATGTACTAGGGGTCTCACTGAACTAGCATACTATATATATATACCTGCCTGGGTTTAACATTTCATGATTTGGCACAGTAAAAAACACAGGAAGATACCTCATATTTTTATTTAAGTCACAATGTTCTCATAATTATGTTCTATGCTGAAAATGTATGGTTTGAGCATATTCTATGTAAAATGCTAATTAATGAATCAAAAGGCAATATTTCATCACTGCTATTAAAAGTAAAATTGCTTATTCAAGCTCAAAAGCATTGTGGCAAAATTAAAGCATTTATTCTTTAAGAATTTCTTTTTTTGTATTGCCTGGTAATTAAACTGCTTGTATCTTTGAAAGTATTTAAGAAACTACATTTAATAACAAATCTTTTATTATACAATGTGCATTCCACTTTTTTCAAGTTGTTTATTTCTTACACACATTCTATATTTAAAGAGATACATCAATATTTCAGATAGGATTCTAAATATATGAAAAACTACCTATCAGATCCATATCTTTGTTTGAAAAGCCACGTTATTACATTCATCCTTTAAAGATAGATATGTCAATGGGATAAACATGAAGAAAACTCAAAGCAACTAATTTAGTCTTAAACAATTCAAGAAATCTACAAATTAATCTTTTACCTTTGAAACAATATAAAATCATCTAAAAACCCTTAATCATAATCTTCCTGACTGACATGTTATTGATATATCCCTTTAAGTCAATAAAAACGGTTATGCTACAGGGTACACAATTAGTGTCTATTATCCATATACAGTGTTCAATCAAAAACAAGGTGGTAAAAAAGGGGGAATAAAGAGGGTGTATAAAGAGCACTACACTAGAGGTGATGATTAATTAGGGTACGTTGAGACGTGTTAGCAGGTCACTTACTCCGCGGGATAACCCATCCACTCTGTCTAGCAGAACCTGTAAAATAACATCACACAAAAGTTAGATCATGTACACAGTCAAACATTAGTGAGACCCATTTGATGATGGCATCTAAAAGTTCTAATCAATAGTTTAGTTTATGTACCTCTACATATCTGTGATTTTATTTTAGCTGTAAAAGACATTTAATTCTAAAGACTCAATCCTCAATCTGTGTGCTAGTCCTTTTAACAATAATAATAATTGGACGACATTGGGCATCACATTTCCAATACTCATAACATCTATTTTATTAAATTAAATTAAATGAATGCTATTCCAAACACATTACTGATTGTCAGGCAGTGACAGGAACTTATTCATGAAACTTAGATTATTTCTAGGCTAGAAAAAAACTGTCTAGCAAAAGGATACTTCATTGCAAAAATAATTAGCTGCTAATAATTTACCACTACTTGAACCTTTGTCATTTGGTCTTAATTTCTTGACACTAACCACTACACAACTGCATATCCCTGTACTCAGAACGAAGTCGTTTATGAACCATTTCCTGGATGAAGTCAATCAAAAGTTATGAATAAAATTCACATCAACCATTACCATGATCTAATCTTGTTTTAAAACTCCGCAGAAATATATGGAAAAACCATATTAAAATTTCTCCTTTTGTCACAATGGTTTTGACTAGATATTATAAAAGACAAAGTACCTTTGACTACTTATTTTCTGTAGTCTGCAGTTGTCATAAAGTCCAATATTAGCAGACAATAAGCGTTTCTATGAATGAATGAATCATTTTACAAATCAAAATATCGGCAAATTTGAAGGCCATGATAAATCATGGACAATACAGCAGCTTATTCAGTATATGATCTCAGGAACTCAATCTACTGATAGATATCAGAACAGAACAGAAAAGAACATATATCAATAGGGTCAAGTGATTATGGATATCCACTTACATCATATTACAAAAATAAAATGAATGGCACTTAAACAATACAAGATGACTTACATGGATTTTATCTACTAAGGACTTTCTCTTAGCCCGTGATTCTTTGTTGGATTCGTCAAATCTCAGGTTATCTAGTGTGGCCATCAGTTTCTCCATCTGGAGGGACATTCCAAGCAATTCTTTCTCCTTCTGTTTAAGTACCTCAGGCTGCTTAGATTTGTCTAGAAAACCCTAAATGATAAAAAGAAAGAGATGTTTATCATTGCATGCATTAGTCTTCGCTTAACCATTATAGTGCTGGAACCGACTTCATGTTTATGCAAACAGGTTAGATCCAGGTCAGCAGCCAATTTACCAAGTAAATTTGCGGCTGGCCTGTGATCTAACCTGTTTGCTACTATGAGTATCTGTCCTCATTAAAATTAAGCAAATATCTCAGGTTTTAGAAAGCAGACAACACACAAAAATCTATTTCTAGAAAATGACCAAGCATTCTAAGGGTTAAATGTGTTATGAACAATAACTTATTTAAATCATGGAGGCTATAACACTTTCAAGACTTTCCTCATTTGGAAGGACACAGAATTATTCTGTTTGCTTTTAAATAAGAACAGCACTGTAAATTTTTCCATATGAGTTTGACATCGCATCAACAATATTTCAGTTTTGTTGCAATGCCTGACACTTAATTATGGAGGGAGATCCTGTACCCAAAATGAGTAGAAAGATTGGCATTCAGTGAGTCATCAGTAGACTGCCTCTCCTGAAATTCCAAATTACATCACCAGAATTTGAACAAATGTGGAAAGGAGTCAAGTGCTTGTAAGTTCTGTACTCTAGCCACAGATACCCCTTTAACACTGTTAAGATAGACAAAAGTATCATGAAACAAGATGTAAGGATTGCAAAACACATATGCATTTCTAAAGGATTTCTTACTTGCCCTTTCTATGCTCATCATGTCAACATTGTAATAATCTACTCAACAAGTCATACTAGCGCGAAAAACTAATCATACACTGTAAAAGACATTTCTACTTCTACATATGCTGACAGAGTATCTCTGGAAAGAAATTAAAGTATTTTCAGATAGATGAATTTCTCTTACAACCAATTTTCTAATATTTAGCAGGTAGACACACATAATCCTGGAATTGTTAGGTAAGGACAATGTTGTTATTCTGAAATAATATTCAAAAAAGAGAGACAAGTTTATTTACTTACTCTATGTACTCCATCCAGCTCATATGTCAAATCACTGAGTTTCTTGGCTTGTTTATCAACAGCATATTCAACTTCTTTCAGTGCCTTTGTATCTTTGTCATCAGCAGGAATCGGCTATGTCAAAGGAAAAAAAAACAATTAAGAAAATAAAACCATGTCATAATGTTTGCCACCTTTTATCTATTTTCTTTCTTTATCATGAGTTTAACATTGTGTAGATATAATGTTATTTCCACAAAGATAAGGATTAAAGTCAGCATAGCTTCAAGAAATTAGAGTTAATAACAATGTTTAATAAGGCTCTATGCTGGGAAATTGTGAAGAGAAAAAGCTTTCATTTTAAAGGCTTTATTTCAACTTATTGTTCTAAAAGCTTAATCCAGCTTTCATTAATCTAGGTAAATTTGGTCATATGCCTTTGATACATTTGACCACATGAGACAAATCATGTTTAATGCAAGTTGTTATCAGACATGTCTAAATATGAAATAGGTTGATTCAATGTCACATGAGGCACCATGTGACAAAAACTAATTTGCATGCTGATATCATAACAACGTGTTAGGGATACTGCAAGTGTTTCTTTATTGTAGCATGTACTTGAAAAGCATTTTAGTCTGCAATTGTTCTAGTGCTATTTTAGCACATGAAGGATAATTATCTTTTTGCTTATATTTCGTAATCACAAGTCCTGTGCTGATTTTAAAAGAAAATAAGAATGAATGGACGATTTTTTATCAAAAGAACCATCAATCTTGTACGGACCTTTATATATTTCATAATGTTCAACTAATCGTTTAATAGGATTGAAAAATGACTAAACTGCTATGGTAACAAGTTGCTCACCTTTTTGCCAATCAACATCACCTTAGCTCCATTACTCAAACCAAGGTTAATGAGTTCCTCTTTACCATCTTTCAATGATCTCCCTTCATTTTAAAGAGGAAAAGAAAATATTGTTAAGTCAAACAATTTAATTAAACTAACACAAGTTTTCTATTTATAAAAAAATAAAAAAAAAATAATGGTTTTAACTTGCGTTTTGTTGAAATACACTTTTGTTCTACCGAGACTTCACAGTCTGAGCTTATTCACTTAGAAATAAAATGCTTTTGTCAAGTTTAAGATAACCAAGCATTGTAAACAAGGGAAAGAAACAGATTTTCCCTTTGGTCCTTTGCGTTATAAACTTTCTTTACCCATTACTCCACAATACCCATCATTGATGTATGCTGCATAAGGCTTTAGAAACCAATGTGACCATTGCGAATGATGAAAAATGTATCCTTTTGTCACAATGGATTCTACCCAATATCATATAGACACATTCATTTCTTTATTACTCTTTTATTGTATGCTGTTGCTATGAATTTGATTAACTCAAACCAGAATCTTATATGAGAGCATCATGAGTATGCATTGTTCAAATTAACTTGTTTAGATGGATATTTTATGTATTCTTTAATGAGTACACATCTTAAATTTTTGTTGCTACTATACCTTTGTAGATGAGTTTCTGTGCATCTCCTGGTATACCAGTGAGCTCAAAGATTTTATCTGTCAGATGTTTGACACACAGAGCATCTCCAGCCTCTTGTGGTGGTAACTGTAATCTGATGTCATACTTCTTGGGACCTGAAACACCAAGTTAAATTCCTGCAAGAAACCTTGGGTTGATTTTAATGGATTTTTTCGTGTGCAAAATTTGTATAATGAGAAATACTTTAAAATCATGCAAACTTTTACAGTGAACTTTTTCACTGATTACAAGAGAATCACTTTGAGTCACACTTTGAAAATACTTGGCGGGCAATAAAGTCCATTGGACTCAGAATCGAAGAAACATATCTTGTTTTATCAAATTATTTCAAATGGTGATTAAATCCGAAAATCAGAATTTGATAAAGCCAACCACTTTTTTAATCCATCGACAATTCAACTTTAGATTGCTCCATCCTAAAATAAAAAAGGCAATCTTCACGTCGAATTAGTTTGACTTCGAACTGACCAGAACTTCTCGCCAATAACTGTGTTGCTACACTCCAAGAGAGGGCTGCACCACCGTAGAAATGAACCAGAAGTGGTCCTCCTAAGTATTCGAACTAAAACAGGTACAGAGTGTTCTGTTGTCCATGGCTTTCCGCTTGAATAATTAAGATGTCATCCCGTCATTCACAAGGTGAAATATCTTTTATTTTGAACATTATCCCGAGTGACAGTACCATTGTTAAAACAGAAAGTGGTATAGAATTAAATAGTGTTCATTTGGTTTCAATACAATTTGTCATATTGCTAGAATAACAATAAAACTACCATGTATGACATTCAAAGTTAGAAATTTGGTAACGTCTTCAGCCATTTTGAATCCAAGTTGGTAACGGATGACTGGTTCTAAAATATAGATAATACGCCATGGTTTTTGACCTAAAATCATTTAAAGTAGTAAACCAGTCCAAAATTGGGATAAGCGGTAGGGGCTAGTCCAACAGAAAAAAATAATCAAAACGGTCCTCGTGATTTTTTTTTTTTAAGAATTAAACCCTTAGAATCATCAGATACATGGTAATTGTCTAAAACTTATTTTTGTATCTTTTCAAAGCCTCAAATATCTTCTTAAATATGACGAAGAAAGATACCCAGAGAAGCAAACAGGTTTGATTACACTCACAGCCAAGCCGCCAATTTACTTGCATATGCATGGAGCCGGTTCCAGTGTAGATACGATGTCGTAACGTCTTGTGGCTGCTATCTGGTTGCCACCGACGTTACGATTCCACGCTCATCACTTGTTGGAGCAAAATCAATTTTAACAACCACATGATAGATAACCTTTTTATGATAACCCTAGCATAGTATTGTCTAAAATATCAAATCAAACAGCTTCATAGAAGCTAAAATTTCTTAATTAAGTTGTATTTCTTAATTGTTGGTGAAATTTCGTGAGAAACAAACCGTTAGTGGCCATGTTGATTATTTCGCAACTTCTCGCACTTTCTGCTTTAAAAATATGGTAATTACCCACTGAACATGAAGGGCTCATCCAATGAAAACACATGTTTTTCCCGCCTTTTTTACAACCTTACTACAACTTCCAAAGATGGAATACCCCTACATGGTTAGCTCCGCCCAATTTGACCCAATTTGGTTGTCAATTGTTGCAGGATAGTCCTGGATATCCAAATGAAAACCGGAAGTGATGGATTTGAGAAATGAAATGTATAAGGATTACAAAAAATGCTTCTATTCTCTTAAAATAATGGAAAAATATTAACTTTTGGACTCTGAGGTATGAGCTATTATGCATATGTTTAATCAGGTGAAGTTTTGTTGCATTTAGTTGCCCCATTTTTGAATTATCGTAGCGGTTGTGATACACAACCGGCCTGCTCCAAAGAGCTAAGAGGGCGGATTTACTACCGTGTCCCAAACAGGACACGGTAGGAACATTACTTCTAGTTCCAGTGCTATACATGTATTCACGTAATTAAGATGTTTTCTTCGGTTGATGATAGATCCAGCCCGGCTCATCTGATATTAACAACTATTTTCGTATGGATAAGTCCATAAACTTAAAAATACCCACTAACCCAAATACTTGAAAGTGGTTCTTGATTGTCTGAGTTGTTTAAAGCTTTTCAAAAATGAAGTTAATCATGAAATATGTTATTTTTAATTTGATGATATTTCATTGCATTATTTCTACACGAGTTACCAGACAAATATACAATATACAGATAAGCATGTAGCCTATTTAAAAAAGACATGAAAAGGCAAAAACAATTAATTGCAATTGGATTGGGCCACAAGTTATAACAACATTAGAGATTGGCCCTCTCCTAAGCGATTGGCCCTCTAGAAAAAAATATGTTCTGTTTCAGAAGGCAACACTGAGGTTGATTTAAAGACACTTCAACTGCAACAAAGGCTTTATGAGGCACAGGTATTTTGAAAGCAGAGAATATGCTCATGTCCGGATTCTTTCTGTTATAATACAATTTGAATAAAACGGATACGATATTAGCCTGGGGTCCGGGCCCATGCATACCCACATTAGGCTTCAGGCTCATATACAACTGTAATATATAACCAATGAGGGGGACATAGATAACGTGTTTTCTATGTCTTTGCCAATGGCTCGTGTTAATTATTAAAATGATTTGGAGTTTAATGTGGCAATAATAATATGCATTATGTTACTTTCGACGATTAAGGCACTTGGTGAATCCGAGGAAAACCCTTTTAAAAAATTGTTGCTGCAGCGTTTACCCTTTCCCAAACAACAACGACATTTGACACTTTTATTGCAGACGACTTTAAAAAACATAGTGGGAAAAGGAGAAAATGCTCGTAACGAGCAATATTTCCTTTTCCCACAAGGATTTCTGCTCTTTCTAAAGAATTTTGCTCAGTTTCATCACATTTTAAAATGTTGTCTGCAAACTCTTTCAATTTGAGACAATCGAAAATTTGTTGTTTGGGAAAGGGTTAAACACTTTACACAGATGTTGTTTTGTAAAGCAGTTTTACTCTCGAATCTTTCGTTATTCCGTTGTACGTTTTTTTTAAGTTGAAAATTACTGTTATTTCGAATCATAAGTACATCTACATTTATTCGTTTAATCAGCTTTATTCCATTTGAATCATTTAATATTAAAACGTAACATTATCTTATCAGTTTCCAAGGATTTTGCATCGCGTCAACAACATTACCGTCATACTTCTATATATGACTCGCGACAGATTAAGGAAAACTCAAAATCCGTCTCCTACTGCTCCTCATGTTTCAATTAAGCCGGACAGCGATGGCAAAGCCAGCTGTCCGTATTACCCATCTTATCAAAAAGCCTGAACGAATAGTAAATTTTTGCTGAAGATTTATCACATATTTTACGGATAAGTGCAGTAACAGATTTTGAAATCATGGATTAAAAAAAAATAAGATTTCGCCACACCTGCCGGATAGAACCATCGGCACTAGGAAACCCTCGTGAAAATCCGAATTAATTTTACATACACACAGGTCTACATACTTTTCGAGATTAACAATTCTTTCCAGAAATGCACGAGTTATGTCACATGCGCCCTTGTGTAATTATATAGAATGCGTTTCAAATATACAATGCGAATTTTTCTAATCATCGCTAGTCAACACTTTTGGAACAAATGGTCGTGTGTAAGCAAAGTCGATTCTTTTATTTAGTATAGGTGAGGATACGATAAAAACAAACATATCAATTACGCGTACACTCTGATTGAACACAATAGTAAGACTGGAATATTTTGGTGCCAATAGAACAGAACAGAACAGTACATACATTTTATTTGACGAGTACATGGTACATAGTCATGTTCACATACAAATATAATCTTGAGTTAAGGCGGCAATCATTCTATCAAAACTCTCATTCCTCTCTCTCCATACCTCACTCTCTCCCTGCTCACTTTCACACACCATCAATAATACATACACATACATACACACACGTATAAATATATATCATATATGTAACTAATTATTTCAAATGAGGCTGATATACATTTACATCACTTCATACGGAAACATTATCTGGAAAAAAAATAAGCATCTACAGTTAGTTGTAAATACTATTAAAACGAATAAATATAGAATATACGAATCCTAACAGATTGTCCTACCTACACAAAATCACACTCCAAGAAGCAGACATAAATCCCGCAGAACTGGGTGCCGTTTTACTTAACAGTTAACTCTTAGATTTGTGTCAGTCTAAAACAACAATTCCTCTTACATTAATATTGGGCGAAGCAATATTGCAAAGTAACACATCATTGAAATCGTCTTTCCGAGACGCTTCCAATGACGTGTAACATTGCAGTATTGAACACTTTGAGTCTATAAATAATCCTTTACCCCATTCCCAAACAGTCACGACATTTAACCACTTCGACGACTCTGGCAAAACATTTCTCGTAACAAGCGATTTTTCCTTTCCGTGCAATGTTATCTGTCCCTTTGATTTTTTTCCAATTTCATCACATTTTGAAATATCGTCTACCAACTTTCAATTTGGGACAGTCCAAAATTTGGCTTTTGGTAAAGGGTTAAAACATTTTGACTGAGATTATTTTCAAAATCAGTATTGGCTCTCTAGCTACTTGGAATTTTATGCCAAAATTCTGTCCGCCCATGGAAAATTGTCCAGAGCCGACAAAAGGTATGAAGCCTTTTTTTCCAACAGGATTGAACCTTTTTGAATTCTGAATATAGACAAGAAAACCAGATGCATATTTGACACCCACAGGGTGATGACCAGTTTAGAAAATAAAGGGCTATCATAAACGTTTTCCTTGTGTGACCATTACATATTTGGGAATTGATAATTGAAACCATTGTACATTGTACTTACTCATATACTTATGGGCTAAATAAGCCGCTTAATCAACTTTATTGCAGATTGCTGGAAGTTTAAATGGATTCCATGTGAAAACTGTTAAAGGAAGATGATCCACACACAATCTAATCAATAAAAAGGTTACAGAGGTAGTTAGTTATAAGGCATTTCTTGTAAGGACTGACTTGAAAAAAATAGTGTTTGATGACTTTCTGTTCTGAAATGGGAAGTGCTTGATAAAAACTATAAACAACTAGCTGCCATTCAAAATCGATACATAAGTGCACATTATTCTAATGTCAAATTGTGAATTTGAAAACTTAAAAGAAGCAATGGTTGTGCTAACAATTAGGGCCATTAACCTTTAGAATACTGGGTCATTTTCAAAATTTCTAGATTTTTGTGATGTCTGCTCTCAAAAACCTTAAATATATGCTAAACTCTGATGAGGAAAGATACTCAGAGAAGTAGCAAACAGGTGAGATCACAGGCCAGTCACCAATTTACTTGGCGGCTGGCCTTGATGTAATCTGTTTGCTACTTCTCTTAGTATCTTTCCAACACATATAAGGGTTAAGATTAATATATCCTATAATTGGACAAATTCCAGATTGCTTTGGTTTTTTTTATTACCAGAAGAATTAATGCAAAATTGTTAAAGGCTAGTTTTGAGACGGTGATAACGTACCTCTTCACAAAACAAAATGAACTCTAAAGTCAAGATGAGTCATCTTTGCAATGATGGTTCTATGGATTCGTGCATTAACCCTTTACCAAACTTCAAAATTTTCAACTGTCCCAAATTGGAAGAGATTGCAGATGACATTTCAAATGAGATGAAATTGTAAAATAATCTTCTGATAGTGCAGAAAACATTGTAGGAAAAGGAAAAATTGCTGGTCACAAGCAATTTCTCCTTTTTCCCACAATGTTTTCTAAAGTCGTCGGCAAGAAAGTGGTCAAATGTCGTTATTGTTTGGGAAAGGGTTGACAAGTTTTCTGCAGTAGATGGTTTTGAGTGAGATATAATGGAGGAAAGGTGTACCACAGATGAAAATTCAAGACTACTTACCTGCTTGTAACTTAAAGACCAAATCTATTCAATTATCTACTATAAATCATCTACAATTTTATATATCTTTATTTCAACAATCTATAAAACTTATCTACTATAAATAATCTTAGATTTGATATGTTTTTATTTCAGCAATTGATAAAATCACCTTCTATAAATGATTTACAATTTTATTTTTCTCTATTTCAGAAAAAGGACCAAATTATAGGCTTTAGGACTCCACTATCCTGCTTGTAAACCCCCATTTTAACCCATAACCCCTGTCAGGAAATCTTACTCTGGGCCATCACATCGAAAACCTTTATTGGAACACAGCCTTCTTGTAGTAGTGATAAAATGGCAATTTGAATTTGAATTGAATAACACAATCTTGACAGGAACGAGTTGCTAGTTTTGAGCAATGTCCCTCTTATCAATGTCTGCATACAGTGTCTTGTGTAGCTCGTGTTACCCCTTTTCTACTACAAGTAAATCTATAAATGTTTGCAGCATAATACATTACAATCAAATGAGAAAGGACATTAGCTCATGAACAATATCTTCTTTTGTCACAATAATGTTTTGGGCAATGTTTTCGTGCAGAGTTTGTATAAGCCTGGAGTTTTGGCATAGGCGTAGGAGCTGAAGATATTTGAAAAGAAAAATGAAAGAAACGAAATTCAACAGCAGAATAAAGATAAATGTGTATTTTTGTGCTTTATCTAATACCACTTTGCCTTTTGTTACGAACAATAACCAAAATATTTTTGCCGGCATCATCGCAAATGGCAATCTGAACACATCGGGTTTATCCAATGAAAAATCCTATGAAAACTCAGCTCACAAAAATCCCCGGGAAATTTTGATTGAAGAAAACAGTGGCGTAAAACGTGTTCTAATAAGGAGTCAGACTCAATTTTGTCTTCAATTGTTAGCTAAAGCTTGAATAATAATTTAATTCTTGGCTCATTTTATAGATGTATCCGTGGCTGTGACAGCCTTGTCGCTGCCAATTTTTGTTAAGATCAATACAATTGATTTCCGCGTGAGTTCGAGACCTGGCATATCCTTTTTTTTTTTTTTTTTTTTTATTTGATATACACATGTTCATATGCTTTCTTTTAATTCTTATAATGTTAGTGAATTTGTTAATGTATGAATAGTCATGAAAAAGTTTGGGAACATTTATTCTTAGACCGGTCCTCATCTGAAGTTGGCCCCCCAAATGTTGAAAACGCTCCTACGCCTATGCTTGGCCCATGCAGTTCGGTGTGTACGAACGGGCCAGGCACCAGGCTGAGTTTGTATCACTCTCCTACGCAGTAATCTCCCTTTTCATTAGATAAGCTAACTTTACTGTATTGCTGGATAGCAAAGGGAAGCAATCCCAAGGAGAGTTTGTACCTCGCTAAGAAACATTTTTATCAACCAATTTTCAAGCAGTTGATTAAGAAGCTATTCCTATTAAAAGAACGTGTATTTTGTCACAATGTTTTGCATTAAGTTTCTGACTACTTTTTTAAAATAATGTCTATCCCATTTTGCTATTAATAGTTGAGACACCCTGTAAGTAGAAAAAACTTTTAATATTAACCCAACATTAACCGAATTCTGACTTTGATTGAAACATTCCCTGCAAAAAGATAAAGTAACTTGTCCAATTGAAAGCACTAAGGTTAAGGAGTATAAACATTTGCCACACAAGGAAATATTGCTTTAGAGAGGTAATTTCTCATTTAATCATTTAATCTGAGTGTTGTTACAGGTATTTTGCTACAGCTGCGCCATCAGAGTCCAAACCATTCAAGTATCAGAATAAGGATAATTGGAATGTGTGTGTTGTTTTATTTTGTCCCCCTCATGCTGATGCACTTTTTTTATATTCCCCATGAAACCATTCTCTTTCCAAATTATCCTTTTTGAAAATTCTATATAATGTCTTTTGAAGCATCTTTTATGAGTTGTCAACTTGGTCAAGGCCGATTTGAAGCGGCTATTGAAAACTTGGTACAGTAAGTTTCTTTTCCTCATGTTCGAGTTTTGTTACTGGAAACTGGTCCCAATTGTTAGCATACCTATTCCCTTAATTCAATTTATTTAATGGTCCCAATTGTTAGCATAACTATTCCCTTAATTCCATTTATTTAATGGTCCCAATTGTTAGCATAACTATTCCCTTAATTCCATTTATTTAATGGTCCCAGTTGTTAGCATAACTATTCCCTTAATTCCATTTATTTAATGGTCCCAATTGTTAGCATAACTATTCCCTTAATTCCATTTATTTAATGGTCCCAATTGTTAGCATACCTATTCCCTTAATTCCATTTATTTAATGGTCCCAATTGTTAGCATAACTATTCCCTTAATTCCATTCATTTAATGGTCCCAGTTGTTAGCATAACTATTCCCTTAATTCCATTTATTTAATGGTCCCAATTGTTAGCATACCTATTCCCTTAATTCCATTTATCTAATGGTCCCAATTGTTAGCATAACTATTCCCTTAATTCCATTTATTTAATGGTCCCAATTGTTAGCATACCTATTCCCTTAATTCCATTTATTTAATGGTCCCAATTGTTAGCATAACTATTCCCTTAATTCCATTTATTTAATGGTCCCAATTGTTAGCATAACTATTCCCTTAATTCCATTTATTTAATGGTCCCAATTGTTAGCATAACTATTCCATTAATTCCATTTATTTAATGGCCCCAGTTGTTAGCATAACTATTCCCTTAATTCCATTTATTTAATGGTCCCAATTGTTAGCATAACATTTAGCAATTTTAAAGGATAATCTGTCACTTCCGTTTTGGCAAAAAAGTTTAGTCTAGTGCACACATTTATGAGATGCAACAGTATTGATTACATTCCCTTGTTAGTTTCACTATCTCCCAAGCATACTATGGTTACTTGCACTTGTCATCTTAACGCCTAATATGGCCCAGTAATCTCCCCTTGTTATAGAATAATTAAAGTATACTATGGTTACCTCCCCTGATTATCTCATCGCCTCTTTGTATGCAAAGTTAATCTTCCCTTGTTATGAAATATCACTTCAGTATACGATGGTTACCTCCCCTTATAAACTCATTAGATTCTAGTATGGCACATAATATCCTCTTTTTATCACATTATTTAGGTATACTTACCACCCCCTTATCAACTTACTGCTTTCTGATTTCCCATTTTCATCATTAATTATATGCATGCCATGGTAATCTTCCCTTGTTATCCAATGACTTGAGTATACTATGGTTACCTCCCCTTATCATCTATCTCAATCTAGAATGGCATGGTAAACTCCCTTTGTCATCTCATTGCTTCCTAATGTGTAAACTCTGCGAAGGAATACCCATTGCTAGACTCTTACCTTCTCTTCTAATTACTGAAGTATTATATGATAACTTCCTTTTGTCATCACATTTGCCTCGTGGGATGTCGAGGTAATCTCGTTGTCATCTTAGTACTTGAGTATACGATGATCATTTCCTTGTATACTGCATTTCCCTCTACCTTTTACCACAATTTCTACATTGAACAGAATGAAACCTCACGTATTTGCTTCAGACTACAATCTAAGACCGTTGACCGAATCCAATAGTTCCTTTTCAACTATTATAGGAAATTGATTGGAAACTTTACACATTTATTTGGGACCATAATGTAAGATTCCTGACTAAGCCCCATTATTATTGTTTTGATTACATGCAGACTATTCCCTCTTATATACCTCGGAATTCCTGGTTCACGTTTAACATTTAATATTAGCACTCAAAACACTGGATTTGAATTATGAACGTCTTAAAACGTAGAGAAACCCAACACTATCATGACAAATTAATGCCTTTGTTATTGATGTTTCAAAGTGCCATCTTCACAAATTGTGTAGCAATTACGTTAATTAGCCTTACGGTGTTTTAGAATCAATAATTCATATAAGTGATGCATGCAGACGTAAGGGATATGGAATACGCGTACAATCTTTATATGACACTATTTTCACATATTGATTAGTTATATTACGCCAACAGCCTGAAACGTTCCGAATGGTAGAAGTCAAGCCTGAAAGGACAATCCGTGATAGGGTAGTCTGTCGATGATCCAATTAAATGTGTCATTAACCCGTAGAATTCTTGGTCATTTTCTAAGGAAAAGTTTTTGTGCCGTCTGCTTTCCCAGAACCTAAATATCATTTTTATTTTAATGATGAAAAAACAAGAATAGCAAACAGGTTACCAATTAACTTGTTGGATAGCCTGAGTCTAACCTGTTTGCATAAGCATGAAGTCGTTTCCAGCACTATAAGGGCTAAATCTCCCTTGGCAACTGGGTATCTGTCATAAGGATCTTCCATAATTATTAATAACCACATTGCTGAACATGACCAGATACAAGACACCGTAGTTTTTGATGGCGTAGTGGTATGTGTCAGGGATTTCACAACAAATGAAACGAGTTCGATTCACAATATGTGTAACATGTTCTTCATAATAAAAGACTGTCCTATTCCTTTACCAAACGCCAAGTTTTACACTATCCCGAATTGAAATAGTTTGCAGAGGCCATTTCAAAATGCATCAAATTGAAAAACAATCTTTTGATTGGACAGAAAGCATTGTTAGAAAAGGAGAAATTGCTCTTAATAAGCAATTTCTCCTTTTCCCACAATGTTTTCCAGAGTTGTCTGCATCACACTTGTCAAATGTAGTAATTGATTGGTAAAAGGTTAAAAGGAGTATGTTAACATGATGCAGCATACATCTGAAGAATTAATGAAGACGATGATTTTCCTCAATTCATTACCTAACTGTGAAAAATGAAACTATACATTGTTTGTGAATGACTTATTAGGGCAAGAACTCTGACACCATTAACATCCATTTTAAAAAAAATGTTATCTCCCATTTAACGGTATGCCGAAAAATCTCCTCGGCTTGACCAATCGAAATCGTATTCTGTTCTATTCTTAACATGCAACTCTTAAGTATCCTCTTGACGAACAGAACATATTTTCAT
This sequence comes from Cerastoderma edule, assembly GCA_947846245.1. Taxonomy (NCBI): domain Eukaryota; kingdom Metazoa; phylum Mollusca; class Bivalvia; order Cardiida; family Cardiidae; genus Cerastoderma; species Cerastoderma edule. The sequence goes on from OX401409.1 coordinate 25,942,794, forward strand.
AGTAGGTGTTTTTTTCTTCACAAGAGCCTTTAGTATAGTAGACTAGCATGAACTGCCTACAATCAATCACATAAATTGTAGATACGTTTCTGAAAATGTCAGTCGATAACAATCGCTAGGCTGCATGTGTCCCAATGATCCAGGCGATATATCATTCTTACACAGTTACAGCTTGGATCATCCCAGTTACGCTCCATTTGGGTTCGGTGGTCGGTATTTTATCATCAACCTATTTCTCGGCCCTTATTTCTATGACTCTAAAATAACATAGATCTGTCCTTTTTGACAAGTACTAGTCGGTAGCAGCGTTTGATACGAAGTAACTGCGAATTACACCGGATCCCCTACCTAGTTCCCCATATAAAGGTTCAAACTGAAAGCAATATCAGACTACAAAAATGGAATGAATAAAACTATCGATGGTCTTTTGTAGAAATCATTGTGTCAAATAGGATGGATTCCTCATGTAGGGGGAAACCTTTAGTTTGTCAGATCCCCCTACAAACATTCACTACACTCTATAAATTAAAGTAGAGGGGGCGTAACACCCGTGCAATGTTATGGAAGGAAACCTGCCACAGAATGACATTATTACATTATTATGGTCAATTAAAAATCCACTCGTCAAATTAAATTTATTTCGATTATATTCAAGTTCAAGGTTTCGTTCTCGCAATCAATAATTATGCTTGCACGTCTAAACAGATTTGAAGCATTATAAGCAGACGAATATAAAACTATCATTTATCCCGGCCAATCCACATGATTAAGCGCACAATCTACTTTAACCCCATTGACCAAATCAAGGGTTCATGTTTATGAAGCACTATAACTATAGTTTTGCATTGAATCATTGAAATATAGAATTGGTTCAATAATAACAAAAACAGCCGACATGCATATATGTTTCAGTATAACTGTGCATATTCTCTCTGCTAATGAGTAGAGTTTGTAGTAGAAACCATTTCCATTTCGACTGAACAAAAATCGGTAGCAGGTTGTGGTCTTCTGCTGATTGTGCTTCGATGAACTAAAATGAGGTTATGGATAAACAATCCGTCATTCAAAATATAGGGCCGAAAGTCGCAACCTAATCTTATCTGAGAGCATGTTACATTCCGTACCCCAGTGCTGTACGTGTTTATGAATCACCCCACCTCAATAGACCCGTCAAGATTAATGTAAATTTATTGTCGACCCAGGATTTGTACCAGTTTGTTAGAAATTGATTAAATTATAGATTAGGCCTTGACAAACCTGGGTATGTATTATACCTATACATAAGTGTGGTGTAGGGTTTTAAACTTGTATGACATTTCGATCGTTTTAAGTAGTGCGACTTTTTCTCTTCTGAACTTTATTTTGCTTCGTATATCAAGGTGATTGGTTTTTGTTTGATTGGGAGTTTATTTGACTAGCATGCAGCGCGAAGGGGTTTAAGGTAAGTCGTATCAAATTATAAGCTCTTCATTGCGCGCAGTAAATCTTCAGCACTCGACATTAATTTTGAGGCATTCTTGAAAAGTGAACATGAGATTCCCTTGTTTACATGTTCTCACAGATTTGGTGGAATAATGTAATGTTTCGTATACCTTTACTCAATAATTGTTCATGAACCATAATGTCTCATTTTGGGACAACGTTAAAAACTTGCATTTGTTGAAATCAAACCGTTGATGCATGGTAATGTTTTACTTATATCAACGTTTGAGACTTGCAAAAAGCAACTCGAGGGTTCAGTGCAAGACTATAGTAAGTGCTTCATAAACATACTATAGTCTTGGGTTGAACCCTCGATCTCTAGATGACTACCGTAACGCATGGTCCACATGCCATTTGATAATCAAATTTGGAAGGCACCCTTATGACAAAAAGAAAATGTAACGGGCAATTAGTGCTTTTGGAACAATTCTTATCAAACAGCAATTTATTGATTGCGCTTCTATGATTAATTCATAGACAAAGATATTCATGTTTTAAAGAACTTTTGGGATATATACTACGTTTTGGGTGCACGGCGTTTTTGTATGTGTGGTATAAGAGTGTTTTATGCGTGGATCAGAACATTTACTGATGTATCGGGTAACTTCCTATAACCGAGAAACCATCCGTTGAAGTTAGATTTAAAGTTAAAAATGTATAGCCTATTGTTGATATTTTTTCACATAAAATATGTTTTTGACTTTCTGTCATTTAAAGGAAAAATCATCATATAAGAGAGGAATTTCTCGTTTGTAAGAATGTTTGAATGTGATACATTAAAACGAACAACAATGAAGTAATGGTTTGGAGTGTTGGCTTGGATAACCTTAACTCGGATGATCCAAGCTGTAACTGTAGAATGAAATATCTACGTCTGGATCATTCGGACTGTGATAACACTTTCCAAAACAATGACGACATTTGACCAGTTTGGTGCAGACAACTCTGGAAAACATTTTGGGAAAAGGAGAAAATGCGCGTGACGAGCATTTTCTTTTTCCCCACAATGTTTTCTGTCCTGTAAGAAGATTGTTATGCGATTTCATCACATTTTGAAATGTCTTCTGCAAACTCTTTCAATTTGGGACCGTCAAAACTTTGGCGTTTGGTAAAGGGTTAATAGGTACCGTATTTGCATTAGGGGATGTCTCAAGTATTAACAGTTAAAATTTTTGTTAAATAAAAGTTAGAAGAAGGTTAAAACTCTTTTGGATGGTTTCTACAATTCCACCTGAATGTTTAACACTCTAACAGTCTATGATTGGTTTAACCTATTACCAAACAATAACGACATTTAATCACTATGTTGCAGACGACTCATGAAAACATTGTGGGAAAAGGAGAAAATGCTCCTGACGAGCAATTTTTCTTTTTCCCACAATGATTTCTGCCCTATCAGGAAATTATTTTACAATTTCATCACATTTTGAAATGTCGTCTGCAAACTCTTACAATTTGGGACAGTTGAAAAGTTTGGTAAAGGGTTAACCGATTATACAGGTGTACAGGTAACCGTATTAGTATGTAGGCCGTGTTTATCAGATTCCCAAGTGGTCTAGTGGTTAGGATTCCGCCCTCTCACGGCGGCGGCCGGGGTTCGATTCCCCGCTTGGGAAAATACTTTTGGATTATTATTTCTGCATATCTAGATTCACTCAGCCAATCAGGACCGTTTCCACCTTTTGTCAGGAGCATCTTTTGAAAAAAAAGATTGCGAAGGATTTATAAGATTATATAAGAAACTACTGTTATCAAATGGGCAATATTTTATTTAAAAAGACTTTTTTCCACGCATAACTTATAAAATAACTTGTACTGAAGGTTTTCTAAGCTGAAACTTAATATGTTTTTGTTGTTTGAGTAAACCTTAAACAGAAAGGAACACATACTATTGACCGATCTTTAACAAAGTTGAGACATTTTCTTGTGACTTAACGATGGAATTGGCACAAGGCTTGCCCTCAAAGAAAAAGATGTCTGGATATATTTCTCGCTGATAAATGAAAGAATGGTCGATGTGAACAATGTATGTTTACTACATTAATCATGTGCATTGATACTAAATTGAAATCATAATTCATTTCTCTAATATTATATACGAATGATACATCTCATTTGTGAATATCGGAGCATTGCAATGCAGGTTCAACACCGACTTTAACCCATTAAACAAATAATGACGACATTTAATCACTTTGTTGCAGACTACTTTGGAAAATATTGTGGGAAAAGGACAAATTGCTCGTGATGAGCAATTTCTCCTTTTTGCACAATGTTTTCTGTCCTATCAGAGGATTATTTTCCAATTACGTCACTTTTTGAAATGTCGTCTGTAAACTCTTTCGATTTGGGACAGTCGAAAAGTTGGTGTTTAATAAAGGGTTGACCCAATCCCTCAAAGTAAATTTGTGACCGGTCCAAACTAGTTGCAAAAGCAGGTGACAAACAAAAGCATGAAATGAATAAATACTACTTGTATTAATAAGAAGAACCTGCTTGTGTGAAAAGGAAACATTGCTCATTACGAACATGTTATCCATTTATCATATATGTCTATATACATGCCTTTCGGAGCAGATGCACAGAAGCGATGCATTATTGAATTATGGGGTTACTATACGATGACGTAATCAGCGTGTGGGAACATCAAGAATGGTATGCCGTGCCAGTGCATGTCGTACATAGCGTGTACAACAGACCACCATGATAAAGTACGAATTAAACCCTTAAAGTCCTGGAACCGACTTCATGTTTATGCAAACATGTAAGACGCCACGTAAATTGGTGGTCGGCCTGCGATCTAACCTGTGTGCTACTCTGAGTATCTTTCATCATTAAAATTAAGGATATATTTAAGGTTTTGGAAGGCAGACGACACAGGAATCTATTTTTAGAAAATTACCTATACGGGTAAATAAGCTAAGGGTATTATACATGTATAATGTATTGGGTCTCTGGATATGATAGAGTGTACAGGTAAACATTGTAAACAAGCATTGTAGGTATATTACTAACTTAGCAATTATTACATAGGTTACCAAGTGGTCTAGTGGTTAGGATTCCGCCCTCTCACGGCGGCGGCCGGGGTTCGATTCCCCGCTTGGGAAATTCTTTTAAATCCTGATATATAAATGTAAGAGCTAGAATCATAACATCGCTCTCATATGGTCTCTGATGGGTAAATTATTCACATTGACACATTCGTTTTGTCATGGCTTTAACTCTTATAATGCTGCCTAGTTTTTTATAAATTGATTTGTTAGTCGTCTGCCTCCCAAAACCTTCAATATCTTCTTCATTTTGATGAGGAATGATAATCAGAGTAGCAAACAGATTAGATCACATGCCAGCCGCCAATTTACTTGGCGGTTGGCCTTGATTCAACATGTTTGCATAAGCATGAAGTCGGTTCAAGCGCTACAAGGGTTATATTCGTACTTTATCATGGTGGTCTGTTGTACACACATTGTACGTCATGCACTAATACGGCATACCATTCTTGATATTTGTTTTAAACATTAAATCAATTAATCAATGTATCTATTTTGAGTGTAAATGCATATTTGCACATTGTTTGAACTATCGCTTGATGTTATAAACAAATATAACTTTCGATCGATAATTTTCGATACAAACTGTAATGTGTGGTTTCTAATAGGTTCATTGTATTATCTGAAAGAGGTCAGTTTCAGACCATACCTGGGCATATGAAAGTGCGTACATAAATGAATGGCTTCATATACAAATCATTGTGACGAAATGATAACCTGCTTGAATGTCACAGTGATCCCTCAAGAAGGGGCGCCAAATTGAGGTAGAATGGAGTAAAAGGTAAGAATTCTTGTCTGTATACCCCGGGTATGACAGAACACCATGTATCATATTTTTAATAAATACTGTACGATGAAAAGGTAGAGTAGTGTTAAAAAGGACATAAATCTATGATGATTTGTACAGAATTCGACACGAAAATTTGTTATTGGATACGGTTGGTTGTAAAACTAGTAATTGTAGACATTTTATACCGTCTCTGGATAGAAAACTGACGCTTTCAAGAACATACATTAAACTATGGTGAACAGTCTGACATACCCCGGAGACGGATTGTGGGCAACCACGAACGACTTATGGTCAACTTAATGTAATTCAAATTTCTTTTATTCGCTCACGTCTGAATTAGTCAGACAAATGCAACATGAACATATATCGTTCTCTGTCGATTCACTATTAAAACGACGTTCAATTTGTTAAACCATATAGCAAAGATCAATCCGTATAGTGCTGGAACCGACTTCATGCTTATGCAAATAGGTTAGATCCAGGCCAGCCGCCAAGAAAATTGGCGGCTGGCCTTTGATCTAACCTGCTTACTACTCTAAGTATCTTTCCTCAATAAAATTAATTAGATATTTCAGTTTTTGGAAAGCAGGCGAAAAAAAAAAATATTTTAAAGGATTAACATTTAAACATTTTCATAATAAAATGTCTTCTACATATACTGATAGTTTGGTGTGTTGTAGAGCAATTCTATATTTTTTAAACGCATTTCTTTTATTAAATCAATGCAAGGTGATAATATCGCCTTTCAAAATCAAAACGTAAGCAAAAAATTGAAACTGGTCATTCAATAATGATGCAGATTTTTTGAATTACCTTCTTAACATTTGTCACACACATTACATGTTCGTTGAGAGGGTCACCTTTTTCAAAAGGAGAATTTGCTCAAAATTGGACTTCACTTGGTTGTATCTTTTCAAACACCACAAAATCACAAACCAACAAACGAACATATAAAGATGACAATTGACCAGTCAGAACAATGTCCTATTATCAACATCGTTTGAACACTATCTCTTTATTTGCCGTTATCAATTGTGTAACAAACGGAAAAGGGAAGATCCATACCTAAAGATACATTGAATCAGTGTGAGGTATTTCTTACATTTTTGTGACGGTTTTACAAAAGGCTTTCATTGAACACTTGGACTGTAAAGCTTTAGATTTTTAAACTTTAATCCTTGTGGTAAACTTGTAACATGCCAAAAGGCTGAGAATTCAATATTTTTATAACAATTCTCGGTCTCACGCCTTGGTTGACACACGTTGTTTGCTGGCGTTTTATTCTATAATGGCAAAATAAATAATCATTTGAAGTAAACGTAATGTAAATATAGGGTTTCTGATACATCATTGTGTAAAAATACCGAGGGAAATATTTTAATATGACACCGCACAAAACTCGCCAACCCTTTACCTAGTAGCCTAACGCCTGACTCCGAACCATTTATTTTTTCCTTTGTATTCACTTGTTTTATCATGATCAACGGAAGAATGCAAAATATATAACCACTATGAAACAGGAAGCATGTAACAAACTCAAAGAATAGCTCCTACTTAAACATTTTATGGCAAGCTCTTTTCTAAACTATCAAATGTATTAAATACCGTCTAGATTGATTTCTCATAGACGACTTGTAATTAGTCACGATAAGTGATAAATTTATCAACGTGAATTGTATGTTTCCCAAAATAAAGACGTACAAATCAAATGGGTCGCTTGGTACAAATTGTTTATACAGAATTCAAGAAAGCCAATACCTGGGTACCGTTTTACTAAACAGCGTAAGGAAAATATTTGCATAAGTCATAACTGCTAAACATTAATAGTATCTTCATGATTGTACAACATTGCAACTAGACGCGTCATTGGAAGCGTCTCGGAGAGACTACTTTGCAATATTGCTAAGCTCAATATTAAAATAAGAGGCACTGTTGTTTTGGACTCACACAAATATTAAGTATGAACTGTTTTAGTTAAACGGTACCCAGGTCTTGATATATCTAAAAGCCACATGCCTACTCAAATCAGGTTAAACTCGCTCATTCCAGTGAAAGAAGGACTATGTCCACATCTATTATGAGTATCTAACCTGATGATTACTCCAATTTCATACCCCTGCAAATACGTATTTTAAATATTTCAGTGTGTATTTAAATCTTACTAAAAATATTATTCATACTGATTCATTAAGATTGCAGCAGGTGCTGTACAAAATGGAGAAAACACTTAATATCGATATTTCTTTTTTTTTTTACAAAGAACTATCATTGCGATAAACGTTTATATTTCCATTATAAAGTTTCTTCGTGAATCACCTTATCTTATTTGAATTTATTTGATTCAAGGTTGAAATTGTGAAACCTTACTCACTCGTTGTTCTGTTGGCCCACAAACTCATTCTTTGCATTCGAAAATACGTCGTAAAAAAGTATTTTGCTTTAGTATGATGCACAGTTGTTATTTCATACTTTAAAGTTTGACACGTTTAGTCTTTTATTCTCTTTATCTAAAGGTATTTAAAGATATGAAGCGAAGCACAAAATGTTTCAGATGACAAACGGCAAGTAGCATTAAGATATAAACTAATATTATTGTAAGGAATATTTGTTAAAGATACACGTAGTATGTTTTTTTGCTGATTATTCAAATGCATATTTACACGAAAGGCTCTGGGTTTTAAACATCTAAGGACATTTGACACCACCCTGTTCTAAAGGCAAGGTGGGGTCATATATAGCTTACAAGGTAGACGTATTTGTACAGTTTAAGATGTATAAACTGATAATAGCAGAATAAATCTGATATCACTGCACAGGAACAATGCTATCGTCACGTGATCTATGGAACTTCTATTGTGATGCGGGGTATCGTGTTCATGGACATAGTTAGCCTTTACTCATCCATACCCCCATTTTGAAATGTTGTTAGCTACACGAATGTGCATTTGTTGGTCAGGTGCCGACAATGGATGATGGTAATATGTACACGTTCGAGCCTCAATATCTAAGTAAAAAAGCAATGGCGATTTGTATGACCCCAGTTCTAACCCTTATAGTGCTTGAATCGACTTTATGCTTATGCAAACAGGTTAAATCAAGGCCAGCTGCCAAGTTCATTAGCGACTGACCTGTGATCTAACCTGTTTGCTACTCTGGTTATCGTTCCTTAACAAAATTAACAAAATTAAGCAAATATTTAAGGTTTTGGAGAGTAAACCAAACAAAAATCTACGTTTAGAAAGTTACGCTGCATTCTAACGAGTATTTACAGCATAGAATTATACACTATGTAAGTTCAAAAGCTTATTAGCACACCATATACAAGGTTATTGCTTACCTTTTTACTTAAATGTAGCAATGGTGGAGAGGTAGAGGCGTTTGCCTCTTGTACCGAGGTCCCGGGCTTGACTAGCCCAAGAATGGGCGCGAGAGCTAGTTTAATATCCAGTAAGCAGTCATCGAAAGTGAATTGTATAGCTTCATGCTTCCATTATAATCGATGCAGTATTAAAAGATGTGAACTAACAAAACATCGCTTTAGTCCTTGCCTAAATGTAATCTCAGATCATTCAGGTTCGAATCAAAGACCAGGTGGTCTTATGGTTCTAAAAAATGCTGAACCAAACATGTTTGTAAATCGCGGATAAAATCGGGGTCATTCATTATCTATGCTTCAGATATGTTTGATATGTCTGATAACTGTCACACGAAGAATAACAAACTGTGACAGTTTCATAGAATGTCTGAAATGTGGCCCAGTTCAGAATGAGTTGACATGTCACACTTTACTCTATCAGACTCTGTGCTACCGTTTTTCTTAATATTTTACGCTAAAAATGTGCGTAAGTTCAACACAGCATTCCCTCTTATTTCAATGTTGTGCTTAGCAATTGAGCAAAGTAATGCCGTGTCACATTGCAATATTGTGCTTGCGCTTATTTACGATGCATGTTCATCATTTGTGACGCAAGTATTTTTTATGTCGTTTGATAACCCTGTATCCTGTACATAGTACCCTGTACCATGTTACCATATTCAGTTTTATAAAGTAGATTCGACCTTTTGCTATAAAGTTACGGTAAGTTTCATTCAACATTATGTGAATTTAAGCGTAATAAAATACGTTTTTCTGTCGCCCTTCCTATTTTGGGTGAATTATTTGGATTGATAGATTTATTCATACGTTAAGTTTCCGCTTAATCATCGCTAAGGTACTACCTAAATTGCGAAGCAATTAATTATCATAAGATAAGGTTAAGGGTGAAATAACTCTGTAATCTATTATAAATACTATATTTAAACAAGATTAAAACGTGAGATAGATTAATCCAATTACTTACTATAAACCAGGTTACACGGTGGTGTCCTAAATGGTCAAACACTATTTCTATTTCGAATATGTATGTGATACAGGTATCAGAGCAAGGTTGGCTAGATCAAATGCCCGTTTTGCCCAGCTTGTTTAAAAAACACTAAAAGGACAAGTGAATTCATGAATGAAATATACTAGATAACGATTATACGGACACATGTAGTAAAGATTTGACCAGTTACAGACAAATAAATCAAAACCAGATTTGCCATCCCTGTTAACCCTTATTGAGCTGATGCCGACCTTATGCTTATGCAAACAGGTTTGATCTAGGCCATTCGCCAAGTAAATTTGCCTCTGGCCTGTTATCCATCTTGTTTGCTACCCCGAGAACCTTTCCCCATAAAATCTAAACATATATTTAAGGGTTTGAAAGGCAGACTACACATTTATTTATTTTTAGAAAATTACCCAATCATCTAAGGATTGAAACGATAACTTTCCTTCGTTTTATGTATAAAGAAAACATAGATTTATAAAGGCACCTTACCCTTTTTCCGATTTATTTTCCTCGATCACAAGTTTTACCATCCATGCGTTGACCTAGAATTGACTTACCGATTCTTATGCGTTCAAATAACAACGATTACCATAGAGGGAAGCCATTATTACTCTTGCATAATCAGCTTTGGCATGGAACCGACAAGGATTCCAACTGACGTGGCGGTCATTCATGTGTTCAAATAACACCGATTACCATAAAGGGAAGCCATTATTACTCTTGTATAATCAGCTTTGGCATGGAACCGACCAGGATTCCAACTGACGTGGCGGTCATTCATGCGTTCAAATAACACCGATTACCATAGAGGGAAGCCATTATTACTCTTGTATAATCAGCTTTGGCATGGAACCGACCTGGCGGTCATTCCATTTTTTGTAGATAAATAGATACTTAATTGGTACACAAGGCCATAGGCCTATCAGTACACACGAAGTTAACATTCAAGAGACAAACCAGTACGTGCTAAGCCTTAATTTAGGATATAGTTGCAATATGACATTTAAAGTATTCACCAAAAATATGAAAACACAAGCAAAGTATTGCCTGTAGTCTTTTATAATATGCAAGCTACAACAATGTCGTATGTTCGTTGCAGATAACCAGTTTGTTTACATAACATGAGAACTGACGTCATGTGTGTGTATTCCCCTAATTCCATAGTACCTCACACTGATGCAAACATCTTCAGAAATCACTGTGACAATCATTATAATTATTGTCAAATCTTCATAAATCACTGGGACAATCATTATAATTATTGTCAAATCTTCATAAATCACTGGGACAATCATTATAACTATTGTCAAATCTTCATAAATCACTGGGACAATCATTATAACTATTGTCAAATCTTCAGAAATCACTGGGACAATCATTATAATTATTGTCAAATCTTCATAAATCACTGGGACAATCATTATAACTATTGTCAAATCTTCATAAATCACTGGGACAATCATTATAATTATTGTCAAATCTTCATAAATCACTGGGACAATCATTATAACTATTGTCAAATCTTCATAAATCACTGTGACAATCATTATAATTATTGTCAAATCTTCATAAATCACTCGGACAATCATTATAACTATTGTCAAAATATCCAGTTTATTGATTTGTTCCAAATGTTTCTACATTAAACCCAATGGAAATGTAATTTGGGTGAGCGAATTTTGTGATGGCTACAGGTGAAGACTATTCACGAATTCCAAAATGTGGCAAAGGGTATCAGTGCGGTAATTGACTATAAAGATGCAACAATAGTGCATATCCATCCGAATTGGTCTGACCTTGTTACATTATTGCTCCTTTAAAGCAAACGAATGCTACATTCTTTCAAACGCTTTTATTCATTCATTAGCTAAACATGAATTACATTTGCATAATGCGTTTGGAATTTTGGAATTTACTGAAATGTTATCTAAACAATTTTACACGACTGGTTCAAGATTGACATGCCATTAACCAAATCTTGGCGATTTTGCTATATCTGACTAACGTGAATTGCTTTAGAAATGAGCAAATCGTTTCCTATATATGTCGGTCAGCCGCTCACTAACCATTTGAAATCAGTGTGATCGTGTTGTGCACCGGATTCGGACTAACGTACCTTCGGAGAAAATTATCTTGTAAAAAGTTGACGACTCAAAACTCTTTGTCATGCAGACTTATGTTGTGATATCTACGAAGGAAATATGGTGTGTAAGGGGACACAGCGTTTTGTATTAAATAGCGTTCTGGTAAGGATGTCTTATTGTAATAAAACACACTTTAACCCTTTCACAAATAATAACGACAGTTTGTTGCAGACGACTTTAAAAAACATTGTGGGAAAAGGAGAAATTACTCGAAACGAGCAATTTTTTCCTTTTCCCACAATGTTTTCTGCCCTATCAGAAGATTTATTTTTCAATTTCATCACATTTTGAAATGTCGTCTGCATACTCTTTCAATTTGGGACAGTCGGAAATTTGTTGTTTGGAAAAAGGGTTAACGCCATATACATGGAAACATATACATGTGTATGCAATAGACTTGTGATGGAAATGGGCTAGTGATATAATTTTGATTGTAGAGGCATATACTTCATTGATTGCAGTTTCATCGATGTGTGTATGTATGCTTTTCAAAAGACATAAAATGAGCCGTGGTAAAGAGCATATGATATCTTTAAATGTAATCAACTTTTTTTTTTCTAAAAGCCCCCGTCATTTGCATCCTTTCGTAACAGGTTGATTATTTGAGTAACATAATTACAATTTCGATATGCACCATCAACCTATATATGAATGTTTGTACAACAAGTGTTGCATCAATTGTGACATATTAAGAGTTTGATCGCCGAGAGCAATTTCATATTTGTTCACGATGTTTTAAGTTGCCTTTCTTAATTACAATAACGCCATAATCTTAGAGAAGGGAAAGGATAGGTAATGTATTACTACTAAGCACGTAAATGGTAGGTAATGTATTACTAGTACGCACGCAAATGGTAGGTAATGTATTACTAGTACGCACGTAAATGGTAGGTAATGTATTACTAGTACGCACGTAAATGGTAGGTAATGTATTACTAGTACGCACGTAAATGGTAGATAATGTATTACTAGTACGCACGTAAACGGTAGGTAACGCACGTCAACGGTAGGTAATGTATTACTAGTACGCACGCAAATGGTAGGTAATGTATTACTAGTACGCACGTAAATGGTAGGTAATGTATTACTAGTACGCACGTAAATGGTAGGTAATGTATTACTAGTACGCACGTAAATGGTAGGTAATGTATTACTAGTACGCACGTAAATGGTAGGTAATGTATTACTAGTACGCACGTAAATGGTAGATAATGTATTACTAGTACGCACGTAAACGGTAGGTAATGTATTACTAGTACGCACGTAAACGGTAGGTAATGTATTACTAGTACGCACGCAAATGGTAGGTAATGTATTACTAGTACGCACGCAAATGGTAGGTAATGTATTACTAGTACGCACGTAAATGGTAGGTAATGTATTACTAGTACGCACGTAAACGGTAGGTAATGTATTACTAGTACGCACGTAAACGGTAGGTAATGTATTACTAGTAAGCACGTAAACGGTAGGTAATGTATTACTAGTACGCACGTAAATGGTAGATAATGTATTACTAGTACGCACGTAAACGGTAGGTAACGCACGTCAACGGTAGGTAATGTATTACTAGTACGCACGTAAATGGTAGGTAATGTATTACTAGTACGCACGTAAATGGTAGGTAATGTATTACTAGTACGTACGTAAATGGTAGGTAATGTATTACTAGTACGCACGTAAACGGTAGGTAATGTATTACTAGTACGCACGTAAACGGTAGGTAATGTATTACTAGTACGCACGCAAATGGTAGGTAATGTATTACTAGTTCGCACGTAACATAACTGTGTTACGTGTAAAAGGTAGTAAAATAAGTTCCATTGGTAAACTGTCTTACAAAACCGATTATTACCCTTATAATGCTGGAACCGACTTCAAGTTTATGCAAAAAGGTTACATCCAGGCCAGCCGCCAAGTAAATTGGCGGCTGTCCTCTGATCTAACCTGTTTTCTACTCTGGGTATCTTTCCTCAACACAATTAAGCATATATTTCAGGTTTAGAAAAGCAGACTACACATAAATATATTTCTAGAAAATTGCCTAGCATTCTAAGGGTTAAGAGCACATGTGGTGAGTATTAAATCTCCCAACATATGGAATACTGTGATAGGTCAATTTTAATAGAACAACAGACAACAACTAGAAAACGTTAAACTTATCTCTTTTTTCTATTGAGATATACGATTACAACATTGTAACAAAAGGTGAACTTTTTTTTTATGTCGCCGTTTTTTTGATCATCTGTCTGAGGTGTGTTAGGACTAACATATAATATGCATACTGAGAAAGTGTTTAACATATCATTAACATTTCTTGTAATTCATTAACTCCATAATATGACTTTGTGTTTCCAACCGAACCTATTTTCTTCTATCATTGATGGTTAATAGTCACTTTAGCTGTTTTTGATCGGATTTAAAATCACATCAACGCCGTACAGGCTTCATTTATTCTAGATTCTGTACCTTTAGGACATTGATTTTCGGTAAAAATACATGTGCTTATTTTGTTTTCAGTATTGTGTCTATAGAAGGAAATGTACATGAGTTCATTTGAAAGCACATCATTACTAAAAACTTACCAAAAATGCTTTAATTTAAATAAATAATTTGTCCTAATGAATGAAGTTCCGTATATTATAATTTTCATATACATGTAGCTAAAGGGTATATTATATAGGGCCATTATATTTCACTGAGAAAAAGACAGATGAAAATGTTCATAGTGGGAAGTATTCCATTTATCCTGGTTGATTATGAAATCCACTGATGATGTTTCATAAAGTATGGTCAAGTCTATTTCAAGTGTAACAAATCTAAACTTATATATCACCAAAGCAAAAAAAGCACCTGTTCAAACGCCGCGTTCTGTATTCAAAATAACAGACATTAATATAATGTAATTGGTATTATCCACTGGTATGGAAACATTTAATGTGCTGTGATAAATTGATAACCTTTGCATTTATTGCCCCGGTAATGTTTATTTTGAATGTATTACGACACGGAGGCCAGATAGTAATACACATAGAGGGCTGGTTCTTTATGTCGTTTCGTCTATATTGATTTAAGTTTCATGTCTACGATACCTGTTTAACGTCATTCATTTTGCATCGATTAGTTTAGTTTAGTCTTATTCATTTTACGCCATTGCGAAACAAGTTCTTTCAACTAAGACTAAAATGCTCTCGATTCTTCTGCCTGGATCCATAACCAGTACGTGCGCCAAGTGTGCACTAATGATTGTTTTACGTTCTTGTGCAATGTTCGACTCACTACCGATTTAGAGACTCAAAAAAGTTAACATTCCATAAGTGCTGATTAACACGAACAAAACCATTGGCCTAATTTGAGTTGTTCATTACCATATTGTACGATTCGATGATGTTGGAACCCGGGAAGTTCGGTACCAACGCCTGACATGCTAATGGAAGCGGTGCTATGATGTAGTAGGATAAGCCATTTGAAAATCTAATGTACATGTACTTTGCCGTTGTTTGACGTTACTTGATCACCGTTAGCCCTCAATGGAACATCTGCTTTATTGTTTGTTGTTTGTTTATTTGTTTTCTAATTTGTTTTACATCGATTGTGAAGGAGGCTTTATAGCCTCCTTCACAATCGATGTAAAGCTTTATAGCCCAATCGAGTCACTCTCGATTGCAATGACTATAATCTGATTTTAAATAGCCAGTTTCTATGTCGCTTTTAGTTAGGAATTATCCCCTCGTACGATAATCCGATACAAGACGCGGTGTAGAAGATATTGATTCGGGTGATTTTTACGCCATTAGTTTAAAACTTGATAAACAAACGAAAAGATGAATGAATAACTATACATCAACTAGATGAAGCGCTAAATAAGAAGATAAATTAAAGCATAAATATTCACTAAAAGATGGAATACTATTTTACACGAAGACTAGCATTGGTGTTTTATTTTTTCTATCGTTCTTCATTATAGTAAAGGCTCTGTAAATATAAAGGGTAAATTCATAACAAACCTTACAGTTCACTTATTTTTCTCCAAATTTAAAAATCGTATTTTCGAAGCGTCAGCTTAAATATTTTGATTTTAAATGGAATCGATAAATAGAGTAGAAAGGTGTTTAAAATACGGATTAAACTCTTCAGTTGAAGTAACCTATCTCTCACACCGTTTAGATGAAGCCGTTAGATCACACTTTCTTCATTACGATGGACAAGATCCCAAGTTATGTTTTTGTTGCCGGATATTTATGAATAGCCTTAGAATTCATTTCAATTAACATGCATTGTATTACGCAAATTGTGATACAATGCATGAGTAAATTTAACAATAAATATATAACAGTGCGCCTATTTCAAACAAATGACAAACAATTATGGTCGCTAAAAGTTGAGTAAGGTTACAAAAAGAAAATATGTTTCTCGTCACTCAAGCACAGAAAAAGCAAATACACATAGTCTGATGATTACTATCCTTGAGTAGAGGAAAGTAAGAGAGTGGCGATAAACATGGTTCCGTTTACGAAATGTTTAATTACCAAATGCTATCTTCATTTCATACATAAATCCAGAAATATCATCCCGACTTGGAAGCGATGTGTCATAGCAGAATCATGCAATACTTCTTATTTTTTCGTCTAGGCCAGTGTAGAACAACCCCCCTGATTTGCCAGTGTAGAACAACCCCCCTGATTTGCCAGTGTAGAACAAACCCCCTGATTTGCCAGTGTAGAACAAACCCCCTGATTTTCCAGTGTAGAACAAACCCCCTGATTTTCCAGTGTAGAACAAACCCCCTGACTTTCCAGTGTAGAACAAACCTCCTGATTTTTCAGTGTAGAACAAACCCCCTGATTTGCCAGTGTAGAACAAACCCCCTGATTTTCCAGTGTAGAACAAACCCCCTGACTTTCCAGTGTAGAACAAACCCCCTGATTTTCCAGTGTAGAACAAACCCCCTGATATTGTAACGACGTAATAAGATGTAAATGTGTATTCATCTCTACAACATTATGTGTTAAAGTATGATAGATGTATGATATATTCCTCCATGGTGCTTCTCTTTCACGCATCTGTGACTGACGTTTCAGAAACAATCTCTTTAAAATTATATATCGCTCCAACAAACAGTTTACCCTTTTGTCATAGTCGTTTCTACCCAATATGATAAAGAAAAAGTATTTTTCCTTGTAAAATTATGTCGTCCGCTTTTACAAGCAATTTCTCCCGGTGTTTTCTTTAAGTCTTTTGATGTAGGTACGCTTAATCGAAGCATTGTAGAGTAAATGGTTTACCTTTAAAGTGATGGAACCGACTTCATGCTTATGAAAACAGGTAAGATCGAGGCCAGCCCCCAAGTCAATTGACGGCTGGCATGTGATCTAACTTGCTTGCTATTCTGAGTACCTTTCTACATCAAAATTAAGCAGATATTTAAGGTTTTGGAAAGCAGACGACACAAAAACATATTTCTAGAAAATTCCCAAGCATTCTAAGGGTTAAATTCCTAGCTCTGAATGTGGGGCAAAATCGTAAAAAAGCCCACTTGATCTGAATCATGTCGTGTTGTCTCTATTATAAACAGATTTGTAAATGAAGCAAACGCTTGACAGCGTCGATCTGAATTGAAACAGATGATCCTTTATGTTTTACGACATAATTACATATATATAGATCATTAATAAAGCCATTACGATGATAATGAACGCATAATTTATGCATAAAGGCCTGTTCGGTTTCGAAACTTGAGTTAGAGTAAACTGACATTACACAATTAACTGATTGCCCTTTCTTCTCATCAGCTTTACTTAACAATTTCATTGTACAATCATGTGAGTCTATGAACTAACTTTTACCAATGCCATGCTCTATATACTTTACTCATTTGAATTTAAATTATCGCAATGGCAGAATTAAGTGTCAATACTATGTCAATAACTATTTTTGATAATTTTAAGAAAGTTATTCATAAGATCAGCCCAGTTCGTAAAATTTACGTCGACTTTATCATATACACACGTTAACGCTGTGACTGCTATATCACATCGTTTGGGGTGAAAAGTGTGACTTTGTTTGTTAAAGATAAAGTTACATTCCTCAGTAACAATTCTTCCCACCTAACTCGGATGTGTCTAATGAAATATCTACGTCTGTATCATTCGGACTTCTCTCCACCATGCACGTTCTCCACTAGGCAGCAGATCGTGGACCTCCGTCTCTTTGTAAAACTGGTTTCGAACGCTCAACATTGATCAGTCCAGTGCCCGAACCACCCAACAGCAAAGACCTAATTCATTTCCATAAACAAATGTATCTTGCAAATGATTATTTTCTGAACACGAATCTGCATTAAATATTCGAATTGGTTGTGAGATAAGTTTTTATTAGCACATGCTATTAGCTGAGGGACTAACTCTATTTTAGATGTTTCATGAACAGCTTCGATTTCAAAACTGTATAATTCCGTTAGAAAGTATATATTATCAGAAATCAGAATCTCTTCGAGACGCTTCCAATGACGTTCACGTGACAATATTGTACTTTTATTTAAGATACTATCCATGTTAATCAGTATTCACTTGCGCAAATAGTTTCCTCGTGTTTTTTCTTAAGTAAAACCGTACCCAGGACCCTAGGCAAGACCATGCGATCTTTCGGATTAACAACTAAGACCCCCATCTAACCTGCAGATTCATTACCTGCATAGTAAGAGGGAAAGGTTAGTGTGATCTAACTGCCTATTCTACACCGCTGTTCTCTGCGGGAAACCGTGGTAGCCGTTCGGAATTTTGAATGGTTGGTTATATTGTAGTTTACGTCAGAAAGGTCATATTTAACCGGTCATACGACACAATTAGCCCTTTAAACCGCCTGTTCTGTTGCAATAACGATTTGTTTGTGTGTTTGAACTACTTGTTTGTCACTTAATACGACACTCACATCGCGGGATTAACTGATTGAATAAAGAACAGACCAAAACACAGTACAGTTAAGTACAAGTAATTGTGTGTAGGCTGTTTTCAACCATTTTCAGGTAGTCACAGATTCTGCTATTTCATCAGCATGAACACTTTTCCGAGCCTACCAACTGCTTTTCCATATTATCAGTTTTGATCAACACTAAGCAACTGACTGCCATGTCAAACTGAATTACAGAATTCAGAACGACATATTGGTCCAGGCGATGTACGAATATGTTTGCGCCTAAAGTAACGACATTGCCGTATATAGTAGTTGAACATCTCTGTTTCCTAAAGACGTCCCTATGCCATCAGTAATAGTGGGGTTTATCGCCGTCTTCATAGACCTTCATTTATATTTCGGCTTTCGTAGAATTCCCCAACTTTAGTATGGGATGACTTTCACATGTTCCACTAATGGGCGTTCCAACGAAACCAGCGGCACCGCTGGGGATCGGCCAGCATTTATTCTAGTACCAAGTGACACGGGTTGCAAAGCGTAGGCCTGACATTTGTATCGTTCCGGGTTTGATACCCAGTCAATGGTATACCAAGGCCCGAAATTGCTGTATGGAAATAACAGCATAGATAACACATTACAGTATAACTTGTGGTAAGCAGCCACCCTTTTAAGCAGCCAACCTGCCTTAAACAGCCACTACAGAAAGTCCCATTGTTAGATTTATAGTGTACATCAATTCGTGTTAAGCAGCCAACCTGTATTAAACAGCCAATTTACTCTGTCCCATAGGCTGGCCTCTTAACACAAGTTTGACTGTAATTGGAAATTATCCTTTAAGATATTGACAACAAATGCATCAAATGAGTCTATTCCGAAGGAGCACAATCTCCTGTGTCATAAATTAGTCAAGTATGTTTGTGGTTTAATCCAGTTTCGTCATTCCCTTCGCTATATCACACAGAGTCCCAGATCTGTACCAGAGCTTACCCTTTTCGATCTGAAACTGGCATATCCAGCCGTAAAACAGACTCCATAGACCCCGGCATTAGTTAGGAAAGCCATTATTACCATTGGGCAATGTATTGGACTATGGTATTTCTATTTAAATGTACTTCCTTTCTAGCGCCATTTAGACGCCATTACTCTTTCAAGCCATTTTAACTATAAATAGCTGATGCATAATTCATTCAAAATATGGATATTTGAAAAAGAAAACAAAATGCTGCTTGTATTTGAAGTTGTTTATGGAAAAGGGATATATCGAGGCCTGTCTTAGTAGAACATATACATACCAGGTTAACCCTTAGAATGCTTGGTAATTTTCTAAAAAAAGATGTTTGCGTCGTCTGCTTTCTGAAATCTTAGATATAAACTGTATTTTGTTGAGAAAAGATACTCTGAGTAGCAAACAGGTTAGATCACAGGCCAGTCGCCAATTTATTTGGTGGCTTACCTGGATCAAACCTGTTTGCATAAGCATTGAGTCGGTTCAAGCAGTCGGTTTTAAGGGTAAAATATTCCTATGACTAGACGCTGCTCAGCTAAAGGGTGAATAAACACCCTCGGTCTGAACCGACATAGCTATTCTCTTCCAATCTGTCTTGAAGAAAACGATAAAACACACGAAAATATCCCCCCACCCCCCACACACAAAACAATTAATTCAGACGCATTCACTTAACTGTTCATACATGTCTCAGGCTTTAAACCATTTGAAGATATAGTTTGTCATCATGTTAAAGCATACTGAGCTTTTTCTCCTCACAGAACCATTCTTAAAAATTAATTAACCAATAACTCAATAGAACGCATTTACTGAAGGAACGTTCAGAGGAAAGAAATAACTCTCTGCTAAAGGTACAACTTCCTATTTCCTATGTACAAGGAATTTATCCTTTTATCAGAACCAATATTATTCATGAAATATATGTATGTGTGTTATTTATTGTTATTTGCACATGCTTTCAAATTTGGTTTAAATTAGTTAAAAGAGCTCATATTGGTACAATGGGAAAAGGGTGGGAAGAGGTCAGCGTCAAGCCTGTTTTCAAAACTGTATTTCTATTTAGTTTATTTATTATATCAGTCACCCCATCTCAAGTCCACCAAACCATGATGTCGAGCCAGTCTGCTAAGCCTTTTTTCTCAAAAGGGAGTTGGAAGTTGGTCCAAACTTACAGCAACATCAGACGACAGTTACAAAGGTTGAAAAATAACCAATCATTAACAAAATGTTGAAAACCAATGTAGCAAATGAAGAAATTACGGGTATTAAGCAATGTCTCCTTACGTTACAGACGTTTCTAAAGCATTCCGCTATAGGTCCTTCGAACGAAAGGGTTAATGTATAAGTACGTGGTTATACTACACCAAATTGATAATGACGCACAAACTACGTGTGAGATAGGAAGACAAATCGTAGGAAATTCCTCGTATTTGATAGATCAAAGGCGTAATAATTCTTGGTTTTAATTTATTTTACACATCACAAATACAATTTTCTTAGATGCATGTCTATCCCTTCCGTGATTTGGAACCACCAGCATTCCCTAAGTCAACCGGGAGACCTCAATAAAGTCAAAGTTTATCCCTACCGTGATTTGGAACGACCGGCATTCCCTAAGTCAACCGGGAGACCTCAATAAAGTCAAAGTTTATCCCTACCGTGATTTGGAACCACCGGCATTCCCTAAGTCAACCGGGAGACCTCAATAAAGTCAAAGTTTATCCCTACCGTGATTTGGAACGACCGGCATTCCCTAAGTCAACCGGGAGACCTCAATAAAGTCAAAGTTTATCCCTACCGTGATTTGGATGCTCATGGAGAAATGCTTTCTGACAACAAGTTTAATACTCTTACATCGATGCCACATATGTCAAAGGGCATATTCTTAATTCATGACTTTTAATACCTTCGATTAGATTACAGAAGGTATGTTTTGATTTGTTGGGTTTACAGCCTTCTCAACATTTTCATGAACAACATAGACCTGCTCGTTCAAATGGAGTCCAATCATTACTAAATCCTTTCTTACCTTATACTATCATCCAATTTCCAAGATTGCTTTGATTGGAAGCTAATGCTGCTATTGGCTTTTTGAATAACTTTGCCAGACATTGGATCATGTTTGCATTCCTCTATAGCATACTGTGTAATTGGAATAAATTTCGAGTGAAGGGTCCCGTTCAATGTAAACATGTTGAGGATGGGTCACCACTAGAAAATGAATGAATGCTGAAAAGGAATTACAATTTCAAGAAAACTGCTTTGAAAACTGTGATCTAGTGGTTAGGGAACAGAAGTTGAAAAACAAATATTTTCCTTTTCCGCTTGGGTTCAAATAAAGGAGTATATTCGATTTATCAAGAAACGTAGTTTATCGACTGACAAACAGATGTCAATGGTTATCTCCGGCCAGAGCAGCCCTAATAAGCAGATAATTTTCGGGTCTACCTACACCTATCGTGAGCGGGACATTGAACTATAACTGAAATACTGTTGACCCGATGTTAAATCATAACGAATTATTTAATACATGTACGAACACGGAATTATGCAAAAGGGATGTTTCCGTGTTCGTATATTATTCATATATTTTCTTTTATTATATATCGTAGGTATTTATAACGAGGTGGCCTTAACAATTGTCGTGCAGTATACAGGTATATAATAATTGCGGTTTAGGCGTCTCGATATATTTGAGTTGAATGAACAGTTTTACATGAATATTTACCGAACTTGGATAGCTCTATAAGTATGTAGACACTAAACAATGTACAGTTTACATGGGATGGTGTATACGAAAGGGATTTAAATTGTTCGGTTTAAAACGCTGGTTTAAATAGCAAGGGATAAACCTTGAAAGAATTCTTCCTGGACTTTAGGTAGGTTTGAGTTGTTTTTCTATTCATTCAGTCGATTTCAAATCAAAACCACACATCTCTTTGATTAAAGTGAGTACAAGTGTCATCTTGGTTTAACAGAGGCATTTGCTTCATCAGAAATTGCAACAAAAACCGGTTTTACAAAATTGTTTTCTCTGCAATTCCGATTCTTACAGTCGGCTGTGCCTAAGGAAATCGTTTTCAGATGAGAATCTAATAATTTGTAAATTTTGAAATTGATCTTGAAGCATTGAAAGACAAAGACTTTAAGATTATTAACCAACACCGTTTCCAACCATGAGATCTCAAATACAGTGTATATGTTTCATTGTTTTGATAAGTATTTATGGACAAAAGGATTACCATTTGCAATCCTTTAACATGGTCTCTATGTAGTGTGCTGCAAAACCAATATTAAAATCACCTGCGTTGCTGTAACCCGTAGAATGCTAGGCAAGTTTCTAAATAAAGATTTTTGTGTCGTCTGCTTTCCAAAACCTTCAATATCTGCTTCATTTTGAAGGGGAAAGATACTCAGAATAGCAATCTGGTTGGATCCAGGCCAACTGGTGCGTCTTCATACAGCAACATGTTCCAATCGTTCTTATTGTCTTCTGTTCATGTTATCGATATCTAGTGGAAAACACCACGACTGTCAATCGCAATGGTCATTCGTAAAGATAATATTGTTGTATACTTGTAAGCCAATTAAAGGGTCATCGACATGTTTAAGGATTGTTCTTCCTTCAGTGACATGCATATCGATGTGTGTTTTGTGTGCGTATCTCGTATATATGTGTACATTTATAAGGGGCTTAGTGAATAACTAGTACATGTAGATGTTATTCGTCTGATTCTTGTTCATGCTATAGGCTAGTTCTGGATTTGTCGTTTCACAAAACACCAAGAGCATTATTTGTGTACTGGTTTGTATTAGAAAAGCAGCTACGTTATTGAAACAGTTGTAAACACGGCGCTTTACCGATCTTACTGTCAACTATTGCAATGTTCATTCTCTCTACAACTTACAGCTGTTTTCGCATATGATAATCGTTTATTACTGTAATTGTCCCAAAATCTTTTGTTAGTTGGTTTTCAATGTGAATTCATCTACTCTGCCCTTTTCCCCATTGCGGGTAGTTTTTAACCTAGAAACCCAGTTGGTTTATATTTCGTCTGCTATACATATTACATGGCGGGGGTTTATCTTTAGTCTCGAGTTCAACTCATGTTCACATACATGTCGTAATTTTATGTTTCGTAGTTCTCAAGGCAATGGTATCGTAGTGCCAATGTATCAAACAAAACGGTTTAATTTCCCGGAAATAAAAGTTAACCTATATAATGGCTGCTTACGAAAATTATCTCGTCAAGACGAAGTGCACACAATGTATTGTTTAACCCTTTACCAAACGCCAATTGTTCGACTGTCCTAAACTGAAAGGGTTTGGAGACGATATTTCAAAATGTAATGAAATTGTATAGACATCTTCTCTTAGGGCAGAAAACATTGTAGAATAAGGAGATATTGCTCGTAAAGAGCAATTTCTCCATTTTCCCCACAATGTTTTCCATAGTCGTCTGGAACAAACTTGTCAAGTGTCGTTATTGTTTGGAAATGGGTTAAAGAAGAATTTAAAGAAGTTAGCGAAGGAAACGTATGTCTAATTGGACCTGTGTCTCTAATATGTTAAATCTACATATTGTAAAAACCGGTGTTGTCAGTGATGTAACACATATTAGAGACGGAATGGGGGAGGTATCATAGACTAATGTCTCTACCCTTTATATAGATAAATTCTGTCACTAGTAGATTTAGACCCATTATTCCGCATGGGATATCTTGATTGGTCTACAGTGGCCGACGCTAACTTCTAAACCAAGGCAGTCTACAGGACCAGTAATGTGTACATACAATGGGTCCTACACAGCTTCTACTGGACCTTAAGATGTCATTTTGTCTTAAAAGATTTGGATTATGAATTTCCTCATGAGTGATAAGCCATATAAGTAACAATATCATTCCTTTCAAAGTATGTTGAAAATATTCTGTGGAAAGGTTTGATTTTATATGAACTTTCCTCATACAATTTCTCGTGGTCACAAGAACTCCCCCCCCTTGCTATGAAGTTATTGGTCCTACAGGCAAAACAGGTGGTTGAGGACCTAAGGACTTGAATGAATTTCTAACCCTGGTCTACAGTAAAATCATTAACATACGGCCAATATAATGTAGCACAGTTGTGGCCAACTCAGCATTATATTTTTAAGATTTACTGAGTAGAAACCTAGACATGTTTACAGATATTTCTAGGAAGTCAAATATTCTTAGCATATAATACTGATAAATGGTTGGTTAAAGCATTAGCGTGCTTCAGGAACATTTTGTTTATGATGAAATTGGAACAAAATATAAAAGGGAGAAATAATGTCTTCGTTAAGATAAATTAAAATTGATTTCTTTTAGTTTTTGATAATGTCAGCGCATCAACATCATTTTGCCATTTTCCCACATTCAAATTTCCGACGCATTTATTTCACGCAATTAAAGAAAATGACAAAGTTATCGAACGAATACAGAATTTATATAATGCCTGACAAATATTGTGTTTTGATTGTGTTAGAGTCGCATTTAAGTGCTGAAAATAGGACGTTTATGTGTTAACTGGTAACGACGATACATCTTACATCGTTATAGGATCCTTACGACAAAACCGGTTTTAGATTACTCATACATACAATCTCATGAATTATTCATGAGTGATATGTATTTTATCACCTGTGATGTTATCCTTAAAATTTACAAAGTGGATTTGCCCCCGGGCATTGGAGGTTTTAGTGACGATGTTATTATCACGTTTTGTTCAAAGATAAAGTTATGCAATCTGTAGGACATAACCCATGAAGGGATTTCAGTATTGAATGTATTCCTTAGTTTATGTCTCATACAAAAGTTCGATACTTTTTTACTTTAAAACCGACGTGGGAGACACAAATAACACAGGAAAGCATTTTACATGTAGTACTAATAGGAAATGCACATAATCAAGTTTGAACATAATGCGTGGCTCAGTGGTTAAAGTGGTGGACTTAGAACTCTGGGTTCCCGGGCTCGAGCCCCACCGAGACGTCTGGTTTCGTGAGAGTGGCCTTTGGCAGGTCACTTCAGAGCCCTAACCTAGTACTGGTGATCCAGGGAAGCCATATGACTCACAGGATTAGGCCTTTATCCTGTTCTTAACAGTAAACGGTATTGATAAATATATGTATGGGGTATTGGGACAATCATTTCGCTACATATATATTTTATGTACGACTTGTTCTCACGTTTACAGAGGTGAGCATTGAAAACATAATGGTTTGAGTTGACTGTGCGTGAAATAGCTTCACGTACGTAACGACCGAACAAAAGATGTATTCATGTTAACGATAACAAGTGGGGAAAACTATACATGTCCACGAACAGACAAATCGATGTTTCTCAATAATGGCATTCGATTGACATGCTTGTTCCTATCTTTTTACGTCTAACAAAAATGGACAGAGTTGACCATGCGAAAATTTTTTTCCAACGGATCTATTGTACTCTGTACATAAACTGATCTGAATCGATACTTTCGACTATTTGTTTTCAATCTTTGATTTCTTTCAACCTTCCTTTACCCAAAAATGTTTTGAGCACACGTTTCATATTGAAAGTAATAACAGAAGACAGACGCGATGAACATTTCATAAATGTTCTTATTAATGGAACAAATGGTTGTGACGTTACTCGTTTTTGTCGCGATGATCTATGATATAGTCTTCAGGAATTGTGTTAAACAAGTGTTTATAACATTAAGAGTTCAAACTCATCAGAATACTTTCGTTGGTTCCTTACATTCGATACCGATAAGCGTGTCATCAGTGTCCTAATATAGATGCATTTTAATACACCAGACCACCCAAGAACAGATTGAGAAAAATAAGAAATTGCTCGAGACGTTATTTTCACCCTAACACACAAAAGAACTGATACTTTTTGTACATTATGATTAGTGCCTGATTATGCTTTTAATTTTGACCAGTTATAAAATCATTTTCAAAGGTCGTCCGCAACTTACCCATACATTTTGGATAAAGGATATTCGCCAAGTGTTATGAGAACAAGAAAAGCATTCTGTCTCTATAAACACAAACGTCTCCTTTCCCCTATGTAACTCGTATACGAGGCGTATGACAAAGGGCACAGGGTACGATTTATATACAAAAGTAAATTGGCTAATTTCAAACACAACCTTTCAACCGAAATCGTCTGCTCGTCAAAGCAGACTAACCCAAACTTAATCGATATAAATCAATTTATCAACGGACAGAAATCCCTCTTGTCAACACCGGTGTTAAACCAGGTTTTGTAAAACTGCTCCGTTCACTTTAACGGGACATGTTATCTAAATAGAGTTGTATTTATACAGGTTACTCTTACATGTTAACCCATTAGCAAACAATAACGACATTTAAAAAGTTTGATGCAGACTACTCTGGAAATCATAACGAGCAATTTCTCCTTTTTTTTAACAATGTTTTCCACCCTATCTGAAGATTATTTTTCAATTTCATCACATTTTGAAATGTCGTCTGCAAACTCATTTCGAAAGGTTTGTGTTTGGTAAAGGGTTAACGCTTAAGATGCTGGAACCGACTTCATGCTTATGCGAACAGATTGGATCCAGGCCAGCCGCCAAGTAAATTGGCGTCTGACCTGTGATCTAACCTGTTGGCTACTCTGAGTATCCTTCCTCATCAAACTAAGTAGTTATTTGAGCTTTTGGAAGACAGACGACACAAAATTTATTTTAAGAAAATTACCCAGCATTCTATGGGTTAACCAAGCCGTCAGTATGGTTTTGTTTGTTGGGATTTTGCATCGAATTAACAGTATTGAGGTGCAGCTCATTATTGATGGAGGAAGACTCCAAGCTTAGTTGTCCACAAGGGCTAAATCAAACCAATGTGAAACCATCCACATTCCTTTAATCAACCTCAAAACTACCCATTATATGAAATAAACCCATGCAGCGAATGGCGATATGTTTATAAGTACAGGATTGAAATCACTGGGTAACTTATGAACGTGTTGAAGGAACCTTTCAGTAACCAATTCAATCACTTAATCTTATGTTTTATTTGCAAGATATTGGTAAAAAGCCTAACTGAAGAGATGTTTATCGAACTTCCAGAGGAGATGTGTGTGCCTCTATGCCCTTAACCCTATATTGTTAGTATTCAATTAAATCGTATCGGTGAGGCTATCCTGATAAGTAACAGAAACATGGGATTTGTATATCTTTTTAATTTTTAAAGAAATACTGTGTGTAATAAAACCAAACAAATCTGCTTATCTAGACCATTGCATATGACTCACTTTGCATTGTCGCCTGTTACATTGCAGTTGAATACCTAACCGTCATGAAATAACCTTCGTCGCAGTGTATAGATGACCCATAATTGTATGAAACTATGTAATTGCAATGCAGGCATTTTATGTACAATGAATAAAATG
Source organism: Cerastoderma edule (assembly GCA_947846245.1). Taxonomy (NCBI): domain Eukaryota; kingdom Metazoa; phylum Mollusca; class Bivalvia; order Cardiida; family Cardiidae; genus Cerastoderma; species Cerastoderma edule. The sequence continues at coordinate 25,970,972 of OX401409.1, forward strand.
TTCTTAAAATATGAATTACACTATAGATAATGCCATGTCTATTCTGTTAATTACATACCATTATCAATAATATGCCAAAAAAATCATACTTGTTTATTCGCGTTGTCAGTTTGCTTGACTGAAACGCTAACAGATATTCATCTAATAATTGTTATTTGAAAACAGCCAAGCTCATTCGTGTTAGAATACATTATCCCTGATCAGAAAGTACAGACCGACCTTCTGTAATGTCTTTCATCATATTTAAAGGTGGTGTGTATTTTGAATAAGCTTAATAACTAAAGTGACTGATTCCCATGGCTGCCTAGTTGTTCTTGCCCTCTATGAATCATTACAGATCATTTGGAGGATAATTACTAGTATCCACATAGCTTGGAGTTTTAAAGAGAGTTTTGCTTCTTGCTGGCTTGCAGAATTCCAATGGTTCTACAGACGATTGTCAAATCACTCGTGGACTATTTAGTCTTCCCAAAACTGAAAGGCCTCACACAGTTACTGAAATACTGTTGACGATATCAACAACCTCTATGAAAGGACATGTGCTATGTATAGCATGTTGTCCTATAGTAAATAATCTCAACGACATTCATTCTCTACACTGATCATTAAGAAAAGTAACAAATTTGTGATCTATATTTCGCAAATGCCATAAAAAGCAATGGGATAATTTAAATATGTTAAATCAGTATACAGTTTTAATGAAATTGGTTTATCATTTAATCGCAGTGATTTGAAATTAAGTTATATTTATGGTGCATTACATCAGATACGGTTAGTTGTAACTGAATATAAGCAATGTAACTTAATTCACTAAAATTGGCTTCAATTAGATTTTAGGATAATAATCAATTTAGATACATGAAATTAAATGATTATTACTTTTTTGCTACAATCAGGTCAAAATTTCACGATTCGATATTTAACAAATTTATTTCAATTACCTATGTCCCCTTTAAACAAGGTACCTTTAAAACAATCCAATTTGTGTAGTTTGATTAAGAGAAAAGGAAAATACCCACAGGACGAATGCAACCCTTTTGCTTTCAAATCATATATTTATTTTGTACGTCTATACCTTTTTGTCAACGTTAAGTCGAATCAGGACCGAATAAAAAGTGTTCGCCTTTGCATCTACATGTACACACGAAAGAAAGACAAAGAGGCGGACAGCTGGCGCCATGCAACCGCAATGCATGCACTTCCGATGTAGCACAAAAACAATAAAATAGATGATATATGATGAGATGTATGTGTCAGTGTCAGGTTTAGACTTCATTCTCTATATTATATGATTCATACGTTCAAATCGATCAATTCTTGTACTCGTACATAACCAAAGAAGCACAGTTGCCACAATACGACCCAAATAATACTGACGAAGCGGATAGCCGAATGAAACAAACATATACACTATACACATATACGTACATAGATGTATGTCTCCACTTTATTTTTCAACCATACAACATAATTCATTTGATTCACACTTTACATTGTTAAATTGTTATACTAATATATGATATATGACTAATGAAGCACGAGTAATCAAACAGCTGTCGTAATACAACCGAAATATGCTGACGTAGCAGAACGCGGTATAAAACAAACATGTAATCATATACGTATATAGATGTATGTCCCCATTTGAGTTTAAACCATACAATATATGATTCATTATCTGCATTGTTCAATTCTTATCCTGATAGATGACCAAGGGAGCACAAGGAGTCAAACAGCAGTCGTTATACTTGCAAAGTACCTATACGCACTTCTTGAATTCCTTCAGGTTAATAATTAACACGATATTGTATAGTCAGATGCTGATCGATTAGAAACTTATTTTGCATATATATATTTCCCTTTGTCCTCAATTCTTGTTTGTTTGTTTTCACACTTTTCTCATATGTATATTATATGTAAAACTTACCATTTTGTACCGCCTTTATGGCTATAAAACAACAATCGATCGTTTTCGCCAATAAGATAACTTTGACTTGACATGTCTTTGCAAACAACCGAAATAATGCTGACGTAGCACAATCCGGAATAAAACAAACATATACACTTATACGTTCTAGTATATAGATGTATGTCTTAATTTTAGTTTAAATACTGCCATCTATCTTATATGATTCATACTTTATCATACTTTATCAATTGTAAACCCCAGGATAGTATGACATTATTTAGATTAAAGATATGTTTGTGGAGGACTTTCCATTAAACCCATACGCCGACGCGACCCTTCGTAGCCTAGTAATATAAAACAGGGTGGTATCCTAATATTGAAACTACAAAATTACTAAGTTACGGATGACAGCATTATATTGGGTGTGAGTTTGATCTTACACCATGACACCACACCGACACTGGAAAACAGAAAGGTTGTATCTTCTTCATTTAACCCTTTACTAAACAGCAAATTTTCGACCGTCCCATATTGAAAGAGTTTGCAGACGACATTTCAAAATGTGATGAAAATGAAAAATAATCTTCTTATAGGGCATAAGACTGTGTGGGAAAGGGAAAAATTGCTCGTTACGAGCAATTTATCCTTTTCCTACATTGTTTTCTTAAGTCGTCTACAATAAAGTGGTCACATGTCGTTATTGTTTGGGAAAGGGTTGAAATGGAGGAGTTACAACCTATTTGGTTTCGCAGTGTTGGTGTTTTGCTAAAAGTTTAGTGTGTGTTTTCGCATGGACGAATATGGGCAAATATGATTTTATATTAAAAAAAAAGATTCTGTATATGTGCCAAGTTACTACAGTTTATAATGAACAGAAAAAAGCAAGATGTAAAGCATTCATCCATCTTTTTGCAGAGTTTTATTCGTAATAATGGCGTGCCTTTTTACAAACTAATCTGATACTGGTGTTAATTGTTTGCGATGTATTAATAGGCGCAACATCACCGCATAATAACCAAACACAGATAATGAACATCAATAATCATATAGATTAATGAAATTCTTTTTTGAAAATTTTTGCTAGTTTGAATCATGTTCACCTTTCCTAAACACGCTGTTATCTGTAGAAATACGTGACAAATGTCTGAAATAGGCCCAACATTGAAAACATGTCAAGGGTTGGACGTTTATTACTGTAATGGTAGTATACATTTACCTCAATCAAATGTAGACAACGTGTTTTGTAGTCATTTTAAAGTTACCATATCTCCTCCAAAAAACACTACACAGTCATCTACAAGCTTAGAATTAATTTGAACGGTCTCTTAGTCCAACCTATTACGACACATGTTAATAAAAGGTAACATGTCATCCCTTTATCATTTATATCTTCTGCTGGAGTGCGCTAAAATGCACTTTATCTGAAAGAGAATGATTTTATCATTCACTCGGGCGAAATTCTTTAACACTTATAATTGAAATAATGATTGTAATTGGTCAATTTCAAGTAGAACATAAAATGGGTTCTTCATGAATGTATTGGGTAAAACTACTTACAATGATATGAAATAGTGTGTGTTTCAAGTATTGATGATTTCTAGATTTTTTTTGTCGAAAGTGTACCCTTAGATAAATCAGTTGCATAATAATATAACTGTATATCGAATCATACCCGATTTAATCGATTCATTTCTTTATTTATATATTATAGCTATGGCATATTTAAATTTAACACATATTTATATCGATCCCTTTCAGATAAAAATACGGTGTTGGATATCTAGCCTTTTGGAGTTGGTTTCACTTTTGGAATGGTAAGTTGTTGAAACTGTTTCCATTTCATTGACCAAAGTACATTTTGTAGGAAATGTATAGACATGTTTCTTTTGTTTTTCTTTTTTCGACAGAATTCGCTTTTGAATGCCATGGTTTCTCTATACTTTAACACATAACAAAACAACAACGACATTTAACCACGTTGTTGCAGACGCCACTGGAAAATATTGTGGAAAAAGGAGAAATTGCTCGTGACATTCGAAAACATTGTTTTCTGCCCTTCCAAAAGATTATTTTCTAAATGTCATCACATTTTGTAATGTCGTCTGCAAACTCTTTCAATTTTGGACAGTCTAAAACTTGGCGTTTGGTAAAGGGTTAAACCGATATAGTGGTTCCACATCAAAGGTTTCGTCACACGGCGAAAAAGGATATACATGTATAATACATTGCTCGTAACGAGCAATCTATCCTTTAGTCACGGCGACTTCTTTCCATATTGTGTCTAAGTTATACAATACAATACAATATATTTGAAATTCAAGGTCTTCGGCTTACTATACCAATACAATTTCATACAATGATATAGGCTTTAAATATATAATACATACATTACAATCAATGTGAGGCAATAGACTAAACAATACCATGTATCAAAGATGATACCCTTTTGGCTTTGTTTGTGATCAGAATGTAAATGGTCTTGCAAACTCGACGATGCATCTGATCGCATGAAAGATACAATTTGATCAAATTACGTTGTTTAATTCGTGTGTTTTGTTCTTTCTTCCAAATGATCGAGCTGGCAAAACATACACACTCTATATATTCAGTAAGTTCATTCATGCAGTAATTTATATAACGATTTATTAACGTATCTGTCTTCTTCAGTATGTGTTTATCATACAAAGAACATCAGTCGATCGAACCTATACATCGTAACCTTTAGAATGCTAGGTGATTCTCTGGTGGTTAAAACGCTAGTTTTAATCAACATTTTGAGGAAAGCACGGACTACAAATTTCTTGATCGCTTGATCATTTAGGAGACGTGCATAATCGAAGCATTCAAATTCGTATTCTGTTCTCTTTGTAAATCTGTTAACACCAGCGATGACTCAATTCTGTGCGTCTCCTCATCGTTCTTGTCTCGATATATCAATTCAAAAACCAAACGTATGACTTGGACATAAATACACCCATAATGATCTATTTGTAACTTGCTCGGTGTGTATGCATATCGAATTGGATGTTGGAGAGATTTAGCTAAGCTGATACAGACGCCAGTCATGTATGAATCTCGAGATTATATTCAGATAACCTTGGAATAAATAACTTACAACGAAACGTTTAAGAGACGTCGCTCAAATAAAGACTAACTGTATTTGCATTTGATAGTTGAAATTTAGGCATGAACTTTCAATTTGCATAGACAACTGTCTGCTGTTATCCTACAATATGTATTTTGTGGCAAACCGTTTATTTACCTCGCTCGTAAAGTATGCCTTTCTATTTGAGGAACGATTTTATAGACATCATGTAAAACGGAATGATGAATAAGGTTTAAGTTTAGTTGATATTCTTGATTTCATTAGCTCATAGTTAAAGTCTGCTTGGACTTCTCATGCTAATTTGCACTATTAAGAATTGTTGCCACATGAATCGATGGTAATAATGACTTCCCTCCATAGCTGGTTTTGGCGAATGCAATGCGACTGGCTGGGGAAATGGGCTACGAATAAGCGTTCAGTCCTCGGGATGTAACGGGGGCAAATGTTAAAAAATAGTGTTTAAAGTCATTCAATAAGGAGCCATCAAGAGGGATTTGAAAAATATGAGACCATGACATTAAACCTAACATTTGTCGGATAACTAATATTAACTTGGGTGACAATTAATGCTTTCACTTGTATCCATCTGAACATCCTTGGTAACTTCACTAAAACCTTTTGTTTGTTAAGGTGTAGATACTGCGTTTTGAACCCCCTCATTATTCCCTGCTTGTATTCGCTTCTTACTTTTGAAATTATTTTTCCTGTATGCAAAACACCCCGGAATTAGAAGAGCCAGTACGATCGTTTTATCTTTTTTTAAATATATATGGGCCAGGTCACGCGAAAAGGGGCACTCGGGCATATAAAAAGAGCGCTGACTCAGCTCTATCTTAGCGCTATTATTCCAGCATCTAGTCACGAAAGTTATCATTTGTATTTATTTAAAGGTATAACTGCATGTCCTCTTAGATGGCAAACAGTGAAGCCCCAGACCAGCCGACACGTCAGTGACGTGGCGGCTGGTCTGGGGCTACACTGTTTGCTATGTCCGAGTGCCCCTTTTCGCGTGACGTATATTCGTATGCGTGTGTTTGGAAGAAATGAGATATAACTTATTACAATGTAGTATGAATCGTTTCTTATTTTCCAAGATGAGATTACTCATATAAAACAAACCGTTTTTCTTTAGTCTGTTGTGACTCAGCTAAAGACAGATATAAACGTGTATTTGTTTGGTAAAGTTTAGAAAGGTCGGGTCCTACATCCATTGTATAGGTAAATAAGAAGACTGCACACAGAGGACACTTGAACCAGTATTGTGAAGACGGGGCTTAGACGTGCTAAGTTTGTTTTTGTGGTCGCTGACCGCCCTTAGATCCGGGGATTAAACTTTTTCTCATTAGTTCCAGCGGTTGCACAGTCTATGAAAAAAGGCTGCCAATTTTTCTCAACATATTTGTTCGGTATCATGTCTCATATCTATGGATGCAATTTATCATTCTAATACATTTTTTTAGATCGACGCATAAACACAAGATTGTCGAAAACACTAACACTAACCATTAATCAAAACAAAAGTTTTATTCTAAAAGTCGTTTAAAATGACTCGTAACAGGCGATTCTCTTTAGTTTCAAAAAGGCAATGTTAACTATCAAAATTTTCAAAAATCGTTTTTGTCATTTTCGATAATAAACACTTTAAAATCAAAATTTGGAAATTAGTGGTGCGGGTTAATCCTTAAATAGAATTCAAATCAAATCAGTGTGTTTTGTAAAAGATACTGATTAGGAATCTCAAATAGTGTTAAAGTGACCAGAATCGCTTTTACTTATCATTTTCTTTTGGCAATATAAAAGCATGATCCTTTTCCAATGAAGTGACGGATTTATTTTGTTGTGGGTGTTTTGTATGACTAATGGTAGAAATGATCTTACACAGTGTTACATCTCCCACTGAGATACTTATCATGTGGACATAACCGATCTGTATCCACGCTTGACCGTCTTAGCCGCTTGCGAAACCCTCTACTTCATGATACTTCACTTCTACTCGTTACCAAACAATAACGGCATTTGACCGGTTTGTTGTCGACGACTGCGACTCTGGAAAACATTGTGGGAGAAGGAGAAATTGCTCCTAAAGAGCAAATCCTCCTTTTTCCATAATGATGTCTGCCCTATCAGAAGATTGTTTTTCAATTTCATCACATTTTGAAATGTCGTCTGCAAACTTTTTCGATTTGGGACAGTCGAAAATTTGGCGTTTTATAAAGGGTTAAAGGGTCTATCTCACAGATTGTAATCTGTTCGTTACAAATACCAATAAGGTGATTAAAACTATCCAAATCGCTATTTACATAACCATTTACAATTTCTGTATTTTGAAGATGCTGGAAAGTGTTTTCATTAGAAAATGTTAAACGAACCTTTGTGCCTTTCAGCCCTTTGATAAACGAGTTGGTTTATGATTAGCCATGGGATTTATCTCTTCCGCGTTTCTCAACCACTATCATCAGCAAAACCAAAGGAAAACTCTGGGAACTTTATAAACCATTCAACAAAACGAAATGGTATAGTGTTATAGTTTGACCAACGAACTCCCGTGATGAAACCAAAAATCCGTTGATATCGACTTTAAACAAGACACAAACAACATGACAGTCACGATCCGTGCTTTGATCAGACAGGTGTATATATACTCAATGTCCTATGTTAAGACCACCAAAGATAAAATTGAAAAGCCACAAAAATAAATCTCTGTTTGTTTTGAGGTTGGGCCAACGCTTTTTAACCTGGCACATTGATGAATGAGTGTTTAATCAGTTTCAATAATACGTACGATTTAACCCTTATAGAACTGGAATCAACCTCATGCTTATGCAAACAGGTCAGATCCAGGCCAGCCGCCAAGTAAATTGGCGGCTGGCCTGTGATCTAACTTGTTTGCTACTCTGTGTATCTGTCCTCAACAAAACTAAAATGATATTAAAGGTTTTTGAAAGCAGACGTCACAAAAATGTAGTTTTAGAAAATTACCCAGCATTCTAAGGGTAAAGACATATCTAAAGCAGAGAGTCTAGACAACTGCGATAGTTCAGAGGTTAGTATTGGCTTCTTGTCATGAAGGTTGTGAGTTAAGGCCCCGGATATACCTTTTCAAAATGCACTAAACGGTGATGATTGCCTGGCCTGGCGTCCAAAGACCACTTAATGATGATTGTGACAGTTAATTCTACATTTACACATATCATTGCGACAATATGAGAATTTGCTTATGACAGCAAAATTTCCTTTTTTGTCACAAAGTAATTGTGTGTGAAAGTGGTGGTATCTAGTTACTAGAAGCACGCTCCTCTGATAGGTTCGATATCGTATGTTGCCAAAAAGTGTAGCACTTAACCTATTACATGTACATGTAATATAATTTATAACTTTGATAATGCATGAAACCAATCTTATTTATAGACCACATTCTCCTTTTAAAACAACATTGCTATTTGTTTTAAAATGTAGATAGAATGCTATAAAATGTCGATAAACTCTAGAAAAGCCATTATATAGCCTTGAAATGAGATTAAGAGTAATAATTTCGTTTTCGTTTTAACGGGTGACATGGTTGATAAAATTACAATATCGGCGCATCAAATTTCATCCCGGAGATTTGAAAGTCGCCGCAAGAGGACAGTGGTTTAATTTAACGCCTCTCAAATTACCGACGTCCGATAAGTTAATCTATTTTCAAACACACCCATTCAAGCTCTAACAAAAGACACAATTTTATAGTGTATCAAAGGTGATATATAAGAATTGACATGGGGACCTTGATGGAAGACCATTTACCTTTTAGATTTGGCGATAGCGTTTATTGATATTACTTAATTTAATCTCAAAATGCCAATTCGCAATAGTTCGTTCTCCAATATTGAAGTTGTCCAATTCATACTCTTTATAGTGTCTAAATTATATCATGATGTTTATCTTTAAGATTGATTTCATAACCAGTATCACATAAATTACGAAATTATTCGGACCAAAGGCTATGCAAGAACTTTTTCTATACCAGACACCACAAAGTTATCTTTCAATCTTTATTTATATGTATATGTTGATGTTAGTTTTGATTCAACTCACACACAGAATTCATTATGTTTTAGTGGATAATGCATTGGCACCAAATCAGTTTTCGTAGGTCTGTTTACCTCATAAAAATCGCAAAAACAAGTCGCGGCTTCATTGCAACGTCCATCTAACTATCTACCCAGGCTGATCATTCTGTTTTATTTGCGATATTGGTCCTAGTGTCACGTAACAGCTTGGTTTCGTGGGGATCGTGGTTAAATTTATTAAGACCAAATAATGAATAAAGGAACGTTAAGCAGATTCTCTTATGAGATATTGTTATCCACAAAGTGAGGTTATATGAGTACGAACAATCAAATATGAACGCAAATGTAAAGTCTTGATGCTCTGACATGAACATTGACGTTGTGAATAATTCTTTTCAGCGTAAGGGGAACTAGAAGCTATGTTGTAAGACGAGACGATGCATCGTTAAATAACCAATCACTATCTACTCCACAATACCTCGCTTTGTAGAAGCTATGTTGTAAGACGAGAAGATGCATCGTTAACTAACCAATCACTATCTACTCCACAATACCTCGCTTTGTAGAAGCTATGTTGTAAAACGAGAAGATGCATCGTTAACTAACCAATCATTATCTACTCCACAATACCTCGCTTTGTAGAAGCTATGTTGTAAGACGAGAAGATGCATCGTTAACTAACCAATCACTATCTACTCCACAATACCTCGCTTTGTAGAAGCTATGTTGTAAAACGAGAAGATGCATCGTTAACTAACCAATCATTATCTACTCCACAATACCTCGCTTTGTAGAAGCTATGTTGTAAGACGAGAAGATGCATCGTTAACTAACCAATCACTATCTACTCCACAATACCTCGCTTTGTAGAAGCTATGTTGTAAAACGAGAAGATGCATCGTTAACTAACCAATCATTATCTACTCCACAATACCTCGCTTTGTAGAAGCTATGTTGTAAGACGAGAAGATGCATCGTTAACTAACCAATCACTATCTACTCCACAATACCTCGCTTTGTAGAAGCTATGTTGTAAAACGAGAAGATGCATCGTTAACTAACCAATCATTATCTACTCCACAATACCTCGCTTTGTAGAAGCTATGTTGTAAGACGAGAAGATGCATCGTTAACTAACCAATCGTTATCTACTCCATGATACCTCGCTTTGTAGAAGCTATGTTGTAAGACGAGACGATGCATCGTTAACTAACCAGTCATTATCTACTCCATAATACCTCACTTTGATTCTTTTGCTGCATACACCTTTAGAAACTTGTATGACACATTGATAGATTTCTCTTGGTTGTCCTTTTACGACAGCGGTTACTACTTTTCGTAATGAGTTTTCTCTTTTTTCCTAGGAGTCTTGTACGTCTGCTGCTGCTGATTTTAATCTAGACCAATGTTTTACCTCTCACTAAGATTGATTACGACATTTTCAATAAGATCGTATTCGTCATGTGTTTTTACATCAGTATTTTCATTCAAATATCATTCTGATGTTTAATATGTTCTTATATAAAGGTGCTTAACCCCTTACCAAACAATAACGACAATTAACCAGTTTGTGCAGACGACTCTGGAAAACCGCTATGATTCCTGCCCTATCAGAAACTAATTTCACAATTTCATCATATTTTGAAATGTTGTCTGCATTCTTTCAATTTGGGACAGTCGGAAATTTGGCGTTTGGTAAAGGATTAATCTTGTCCGCACAAACTCAAATAGTAACATTTATTTTCTCTTTGATTTCCTCTGCCAATGTTGTTTTTCTGCACATGATATATATTATGAGCTACAAAAATATTTTGTCGACGGAAACTTGCCACAATAAGACGTTTCACGTTTATGTTAGCTCCGGCTTAAATTATTACAGTCCTCCATTTAAGCGAACATTATAGCTCGTAAATGGCTGTCTTTAAATAGAAACCCAAGGATAGTGACAAAAACCAATTTTTACCGAGTCAGTAACTTTCCTACAAATTCATTTTGTGTCTTTAATGGCTAATAGAATAACAATACGTTGAATTAAGGATAATTCATGTCGTTATAATTCTTAAGAATTCGATGCAGATTATAAACGAGCTAACAGATCAATAAAACATACGAAAGCGTCACAGTTGTGATTGACCAACACTTTTGATAAATGAAAAAATTAAATGGCTTTACAAAAGACGATATCTTAAAGTTTTACGACAAAACAAAATTGTGCCAAATTTCCTTATTTTACCATTTTTATTTGTCTACATTTAATAATCTTATTTCATCTTTACAGTTTTAATGTCGTCTCAAGTCTAAAAACTTTCGATAGTGTTTATTTTGATATTATAACGTTATCTACGGCTCTGATTTTGATAAACAAAAGTTGCTGGGGAGTTGACTTATGCTTTTCAATACCTTACTCTGAAACTGCTTCTGCAGAAGGCTTACCAAGCCAGTGGGATAAATTACTAAATTGCTCGTAGGCACCGTCATTATCTCTTTTATAAAATGTGTTTTTGCATTTTTGTTGTTTGCTGTTGGTTTCAATGGGTACCTGTCCTATAACAGTATTGGGGAATGCGTTTATCCTGGAATTCCAATGCGGAGCGTTTGGGTTTCGTTGAACACTCATGTTAACCGAATTTGGAAAGTGTACATTTACAAATTCCTAGTTCATGAACTATTTCAGTAACAAGACAGAGCCTGTGATTAAATCTTTCGTGGATTTTATTTACTTACATGATATTGCACTAAAATAAAAAAAATACTTAGTTTTACTTTCGTAGTATTTCATCTTCTGACAAGACTCTAACCTTATGCTTAACAACCAATTCGCTTTTCTTAGAGAAATAAATTTCATTTTTATAAAGAAATGTCGTTGGAAAATATATTCCTCTTGCAGGATCGCGATTATTGTAGGAAAAATGAGAAATTGCTCGTGAAAGCAATTTCTCCTTTTTCCTGCAATAATTTCAAAAGCTATCTGCGACAGATAAATATAATCCGAGGATATTTTATAAAGGATGATTGAGCAAGGATTTCGATATCAAAGGCTAGGAATAAAGCTCGGATCAACGTGCCACTCTAGCCTAATTGCCAATTTTAGTGCAATATTACGAGTTTAAAATCACAGGGCGCCCTGTAATTCAAACTACTTATACACATAAACACACTATAATAAGCGGAGATGGGTTGTAATAAGAAAACGATCGAATAACGGGACACCTTTCACGCCCCAGGCTTAATGGTATTTGAGGTTTTTTTTCTATTCGTTGGAGATGGGGTCTATTCGCAAAATGCTCGTTTTGAGATGGTGTTTACCAATGAGAAATATTTCTAGTGTGCTATTTATTGAGTTGATTGCACAGGTACAATATATCTATATCAATGTACCTACATAGACAATATACGTATACATGCCAAGTGCACAAACACATAGTATTTATTCATTAGATAATGATAAATTCTATATGATTTGATCGGTAATTCCATATACAGTGATATTAAGAATCAAAATGTAAGGTGACTCGTTAAAAGCAATTTATTTTTTGGTCTTTAAAATGTTAACCCAATTGAGATAGTATGATAACATAACAATATATATGACTTCCGCCTGATGTAACTTGGATGTTCCAAGCATATACCATTTGATAGGAATACATATATGGTTAGATCAACTGGATTACACCAGGGGAGGCTTCAACATTTCAAGACCAGTATCTGTTTTCAAGACAATGCTAAATGTTCGATGCCATTGATCCATATAGTTTTACCTCCCTTTGTGCTTAAAGGCACATCAAAGGAGAGGAGTACAAATAAATTACTTAAAATATATATGGAGTTCTTTTATTATGTTCATAAAAGTCATGAGAATTAGTTTAGGAATGCATTGAGACCCTATTAAATAGACTTAATTAAAATAAGTTATTTTGTGCTTGAAAGATAGTTGTCTCCAATCCAAATCATGTTTATCAACAACCTGTTTGTTTACATATTCAAAATAACGATTTCTGATTGGTCGGTTCAAAGAATTGTGTATCAACTGTCAAGGTCAGAGGTGAAGAATCAGGAAATATGAATGATAAAACTTGCTAATCTGGGTTATTTCTGGTTTACTTTCACATTTAAGTTGTGCTGATGGCGTTTTCTGGTGATAACTACTCGAATCTGTCCAAAAGTTTACCAAATAATATAGTTTGATATAGCATTAATCTCCTTTAATGGGCCTTTAAGGTCGGGAGTATTGGTGCGGTGAAACTGAGATGTTGTTGAAAGTTGGGTTAAAGCACCATGCATACAAGCTAACAAACTGTATTATGATATTATGATCGCATTACATCAGTAGATGTATATTTATGTATAAGGGCAACTCAATTATCCGAGCATTCTTGATGTGTCGACTTATTTACAGATATATCATCTCTCCTTATTTATTGTCAGCATAATAGGTCGAGCTTGAATATATTAATGTTTTAACCCTTAGAATGCTTGTTATTTCTAGAAATAGATTTTTGTGTCGTCTGCTTTCGAACACCTTAAATATAAGCTTAATTTTGAAAGGGAATATATTCATAGTAGCAAACAGGTTAGATCACAGGTCAGCCGCCAATTTGCTTGGCGGCTGGTCTGAATCTAGCCTGTTTGAATAAGCATAAAGTAGGTTCAAGCACTATAAGTTAACCGATTTCATGATATGTTAATCTTTGACCGGTCAAACAGATACCATTTTACCCTATTGGAACGGAACAATTGGCAACGTAATACATTATTGTAAGGAGAAGTGTTAATCATTTTATCCCAATGGTTTGAGCATCAGGGGCCCGTTTTACTAAACAAGTTACGGAAAACATTTGCGTAAGTCATAATTGATAAACATGGATAGTATCTTCAATGAAAGAACAATATTGTAATGTGACACGTCATTGGAAGCGTCTCGGAGAGACGATTCCAATGATGTGTTACTTTGCAATATTGCTTTGCCCAATATGGATGAAAGCGGAATCGTTGTTTTATACTTACGCAAATCTTAGGCGTAAACTGTTTAGTAAAACAGTACCCGGCTGTGTAAACGTATGATTAAATGGAGTAAGGGGATTACGTCTTAATCAATTTAAATAAATAAACCTGTCAGCTGAAATATCGATCTATCGATTATGTTGCCTCAATGATAAAACAGGTAATAAATATTTCATACATCGCAACATTAAAATCAAAGATATGTGTTTTTGATTGATGCGTGGTGCCAATATCTTCATAACATGTGAAACCTAAAAGCTTCAAGCTTCCTTCTCAATTAAACATGTCTTTAAAGCATGTACTGCAGAAGACCATAGAAACCATTATAATAAAAAGGATAAACAAATCACAACGATCTTTTGTCTTTTTGTTATAATGGTTTCTAACCAATACCATAAAAAAGATTTTCAAAGTTTTCGTTTGTTTGTTCTTTGCTTATATCGATTAGTGTTCAACTTGGACTCATAATGCATTTATTTATTTCTGGATGAATTTGAACTAAGAGATCAGCGACCGTTTATATATAACATTGGTTATTTCTCTTAAGAGATGGTAAGAAAAAATGAATTTTCCATTCAATGATAGTTATCAATTTAAGTAAACGCTTTTCCGATGTATTCTTTTCCTCTTTATAATAACATTTACGAGTAAATCTATCATGCGAACCTTTATAAGACTGGCCCTATATGTAATTATGTAAGGATACGATTTCGCCTAACGCGGATCATATACGAGATCATGCTGACAGATAGCTAGCTAGTCCCGGCTTATCTGGGTGTGTCTTACTAGCAATAGTCGCAATTAAACCTTTACCAAACGCAAAATCTTAAACTGTCCCAAATTGAAAGAGTTTGCGGACGACATTTCAAAATGTGATGAAATTGAAGCATAATCTTCTGGTAAGGCAGAAAACGTTGTGGGAAAATGAAAAATTGCTTCAAGAGCAGTTTCTCCATTTCCCACCGTGTTTTCAAGAGTCGTCTGCAACAAAGTGGTCAGATCTCGTAATTGTTTGGCAATGAGTTAAATAAGAGTTCGATTTCCCCCTTTTCAAAACTGATTTGTGTTATTGAATTGAAAACAAATAGAGAGATGGTTTTATATCTGTCTCCTAAGATATAACTGAATATCACCTCTATTATTATTTTAACCTGTACCAGAATATAGCGGAAACTACCGTGATAAAAAAAGATAGAATGCTCCTAATGAGCAACTCATCCTCTTTGACAGTGTTTCTGTCAATTCAGTTGTATGTTTTCATTTGTACTTACATAAGGTTTATTGTGTATATTCAATTTCATATTGTTTGATATAGTGCATATAGTGTATTTAAACAGCAAATGGTCGTATCCTTTTAGTTGAAGAAAAAAGATACAGCTTGGATTTATGAAAAGAATCCTATAGTTTGGCGTTCTTTTTCATTTGCCTTATTTCACGATCTATTTTCGATAGTTTTGGTGTGCTTAATAGATATTTCCCATTTTCGAAAACACTCAACAAGTCCTAGGATCGCAAAGTGCATGGTTATATAGCCTTTAGGCCCTTTGGTACAGGCTGATATTACGGGCCGTATCTCTGTATACGATCTGTGACACGTCAATGTATGTATTACATTCGGATAAATACTACATAGCGTTATGCATGGGAAGCTTTCTGTGGGCATCTTTATGTGCGCATCTATTACAAAGGCAAAGTTTGAAACAAGTGTTAATCTTTAAAGTGCTGAAACTTTAAATACTTATGCAAACAGGTTAGATCCATGCCAGCCGCCAAGAAAATTGGCGGCTAGCATGTGATCTAACCTGTTTGTTACTCTGGGTATCTTTCCTCAACAAAATTAACATCATTCGGACTAAGTTTTAGATTAGAATATCCAGCCCCTTATTTGTCCTTTTGTTTTAAGATTGAAGAACTTCAAATGGGGACTTGACTGAGTAACTTACTCACTACTCGCGGTAAAAAAACGTACTTTTGATCATTTCTAGTGGTATCATATAGCTCAAGACAATGACAGATCATTCTAAGATTTTATCGACATACCTACAGCCCCGTTACATGTACATAGTCAGAAAGTAAACGTTTTCGCAAAGGAAGTTATCAACATGTATGTGATCTTGTTTCGATTTCTTATGTTGTAAATCATAAAAGGTGTTGCTTCATAGTAATCTACATGTATTTAGTCATAAGAATTTTGGTGAAGATTATGACCACCAGGAAACTGTTCTCTCCTTTTCGTATTGTTCTCGCCTCATCTCACAAAAACAGTACCAGCAATTCCCAATGATTTGTAATACGTCCCATGTCATTTTCATCTAGGCAATTCACAAAAACACGGTTGAGGGAGTTGGTTTGATATGTCGATATATAGAAAGTGGATTGATATAAATAGAAAGGTAACTATTGTGTCCTTGATCACCTCAGTGATTGTGATTAAAACCAGCGTTTCGGGATAACAATTAGTCCTGGGTTATACGTGAGCCTGTATGGTCGGATAGGTTTTGTACAAATTGGGGATTTAGTGTACATGTTAAGTTAGGGATATAGTGTAAATATATAGAGGTAGGGGATATACACTACATGTATATAGTTAGGGGATATATAAAACGTTTTCGTGGACATCATCTGTAAATAACGCACGGAAAGTATACAAGGTATAGTTCATGTTTTCCAATTACCCTTTACAAGATGATACATTTGTCTTATTATACTGCAGACTACCTTTAGTAAGGTTATAAGTAATGAAAAAAAGTAGACAATACCTACGAGTTCTTGTATTTTTGTACATTTCCCTACCCTACATTTTTCGTTTATGATTAAGATATATATCCATTGCAGACAGTTTTATTTTATAAGTTAACGTTTCCTAAAAAAAATGTTTTCTCTTTTCATGTATTTACAAGTTGTTTCTCTCGAACAATTTGTATGAATAAAAACAACGTAGGGTATGTCGGAGACGTTTACGATGAGTCAATGAGTCAAACAATGAGTCGATACTAGCCCTTATAGTGCTGGGAGACTTTATGCTTATACAAATAGGTTACATCCATGCCAGCCTCCAAGTAAATTCAAACATGTTTGCTACTCTTTGTGCCTTTCCTCAGTACAATTAAGCATGCATTTAAGGTTTTGGAAAGCAGGCGACACAAACATCTATTTTTAGAAAATTATCTAGCATTCAACGGGTTAACGTACAATGCTAATTCTCATTTTCCTGTGATGCTCAGCTGAGTCGGTACTAGTTTATCATATGTTGTGACCTTGGTCTGACCTATGGCTAACTGATTAAGTCAATTAGTACTATCAAACTTTTAACACATATCCTCAGCACTTTGCTTTGTAATCCTCTGTGCAGGTCAACATTCGTAAATAGATCGAGAAAGAAAATGGAATGATGACGTTTGTATATCTACTTTTGGGTGGTTTAACGTCGTTTTCAATATGATTCGGTTATGTTACAGGGTTCTCTGGTTTGCCAGTATCGACCATATACCAGTGTGAATGATAAAGACGTTGATATTTCATTCTGCAAAGTTACAGCTTGGATCATCCTAATAAATCTCAAACTAAATTTTATTTATCCATAGCATTATCTTATCATAGAGTAATGGCATTTCTACATGTATTCTATTCGGGGAAAACGTTGTGCATAAAACAAAATTGGAAGATGAAATCACACACCCTTAGAAAACAGTAAGATGTACAAATGCATTCCTGGGTCAGGTTTAATAGTCATTATTCTATCGCAACATCTTATATTGGGGTCGACGAGATGCTTTTAACCAATTACCAAACAAAAACTTCTTAGTTACAGACGACTCTGGAAAACATTGTGGGCATGGAAGATTTTGCTCGTTAAGAGCAATTTCTCCTTTTCTGACAATGTTTTGCCATCCTATCAGAAGATTATTTTCCAGTGTCCAAAATTAAAATGTCGTCTGCAAACTCTTTTAATTTAGGACAGTCGAACATTTGGCGTTTGGTAAAGGGTAAAACCATTGTATAATCTACTTTCTCTAATGCCAGGACTGCATGTACAGTCAACTGTTCTACACACCTTCCATCTTATACCGACAAACCTTAGTTTGGCATGGAAATGCAGTCAGTAAAAGCATGAAGGAAGCTGTGTGATCCTGTGAGAAATGACGAGGGTGTATTGGTACACTAACAATCGAGAAACAAAACTAAATTGGGGTGTCATAAGTACTGGATCAAAGAAACACGGTGTTTGTTTATGAAATAGTTTCAATTGAAGCGCATTAAAGATTTTATCGGGACTCTTATTTATACATTCCAGTTGTAACCGATTACGGGTGGACTTAGATTTATTTACAACCCTTTACTTCATAGTTATACGTGTCAATCCTTTCCCTTGCGTACACCTTTTTAAGCGAATAGAAAAGGAAAAATAAAATAAAATAAAAGTGATAAATGCCGATATGAGGGAGTTATTCTTCAATCTGTAGGGTTCCTACCAGATACCACGAATCGATTGGTAGTTATGTTAGCATATGGTCACATTGTTCTTATACATTTGAATGGTTTGAGGGGAAAATTGATGAGATTCAACCGTCATAATAACATGCGTGATATATACCTGGTATCTGAATGAATATAAGAATACAATTAAACAAGAGATTTCGATACATGTCAACTCCAGATCTAAAAGGCCAATTATGAAGAAAAAAATATAAATAGGTTCGAAGAGTATATTCCATAAATGTCCGTGAAGTTAGGAGTCAGTTCGCAGTTCGCAGTTCGCGATTCAATTGCGAACCGCGAACTGCGCTCTAACTTCACACACTAGCTGCCAATTCAATTGTTTTCAAAATAACAATTTATGAAATATATGTGTACATATAATTTGAATTGACGAAAGACGAACTGGCGTCTGCCTTCACACCTAGAAACCTATTCGAACTGCGAACTGCAAACTGTCAGCTATCTCCAATGTATTCTACATACAGTATACGGCGAATAGCGAACTGCGAACTGTCAGCCAGGTTCACAACCAGTTGCCGATTCATATTTTACCGGATGAATTTCTATAAGTGAATTGGCTTTGAATAGCGAACTGCGAACTGTCAGCCAGGTTCACAACCAGTTGCCGATTCAATTTATTTGAGGAATTTCAATGAGTGAATCGGCTTTGAATAGCGAACTGCGAACTGTCAGACAGGTTCACAACCAGTTGCCGATTCAAACTTTTTTGATGAAGTTCAATAAGTGAATCAGCCTCGAATAGCGAACTGCAAACTGTCAACCAGGTTCACACTCAGCTGCCAATTCAAAATATTGTTTTATGTTGATCATTATTTAATCCCTTACGAATCGCGAACTGCAAACTGTCAGTCAGGTTTACAACCAGTTGCCGATTCATTTTTTTTTGATGAATTTCAATAAGTGAATCGGCTTT